>JAMKQA010248813.1:0-17020 GCA_024699735.1 Posidonia australis | reverse complement strand
GACATCCAGCCTTCCCATCTGCATCACATGCATTCATCCTTTTGTGGTTTTCCTCGTCTTTCCCTTAAAAGACTAGGTGGCGACTCCCTTTTCTTTTCCTTCTTTTATCCTTGCGCCTTCGCCGTCATCGTCATGGCTGTGATTCTCCTCCCCTTCCCCTCCCCTCTTCGGGTCAGGCACGGTCGGGTACGGACACGGTCACACATACCAATAGAAATTATATTTTCCTTCCATCATTTGGATAATATATTCAAATTTTACAAATTTCCAATATTATTGAAAAGTATTTGTAATATTAAATAAATTAACTAAAACTAGAGAACTAGTAGGATAATATTGACCAAATAATTGATTTGTTGCAGTATAGAAAGGTTCTAAAAATGTATGAATTAAGCTAGCATTATGCCAATCTTCTTCATTTATTAGATAATTAGATCTTGAATTATAATATGTTGTAATTATATTACTATAAGTTAAACATAAAGTTAACATATCATATGTTGAATTTCATTTATATTGAACATCTAATTTAAATTTTTTAGCTTATAAACCTTGTTTTGTACATAAATATCTAAATTCTTGAAATCTTTTACTTGAAGTTTGGATAAATAATGTAGCTGCTCTTATATTTTTTATATAAGGCCTAATGTAATATATACATTCTTGTACAATTAAATTTATAATGTGACAATAACACCTATAATGAAATAAATCACCATTTAATACAGGTTTTTTTTCTTTGTAATATTCCTACTGCAACATTATTGTTAGAAGCATTACCAAAAGATATTGTATTAAATTTATTATATATTTTAAATTCTTTAGTAATATCTTCTATCATATTTGCTATTACTTTTCCAGTGTGTGGATGATCAAAAAGTTTAAAAGTAATTAATCTTTTTTGCAAATTTCATTCTATGTTTATCTAATGTGCAGTTAAATATAAATAAGGAAAATTATTCGAACATGTCCAAACATTACAAGTTAATCATATTTTACATAATAAACTATAAAACATTCCAATTAAAATTTCTTAAACTTTTTCAAATGTTTTATAAATTATATTTTTAGTAGTATTTCTAGAATGACCTTTAAATTGTAGATTTAAATAATTTTGTACACAACTTTCAAATGTTTTATTTTGAGAAAAATTAAAAGGTTGTTCATCTTGTACTATAAATTTTGTTACACAATATTTTGTTTCTTTTGCAATATATTTCCAATTAACTATATCACTTGAACTAATATGTAATTTAGGTTGCCTTAAGCCCATATTATCATCTTTATTATGGGTAGTTATACATTTTGTTAAATGCCTAGTTATATGACCTACACCCCCACCCCTAGGACAAGTATATCTTGAATCACAATAATTACAATAACATTTATTTTCATCTATGGGATCTAGGGTTACATGTTTCTAAACCTATGATTTTATTTCTTAGGTTTTTTAGTTCTTGTAGATTGTGTTTATGAGGTTGTTGTGGTTTGGGATTGTTTGACTCTTGAGTAGGGTTATAATCAGGGTTAGGAATATAATCATGGCTTCCTACATTATAAGGATAATCTATTTTTAAGACTTAAAAAATTAATAATAAAAAAAACCTTAACTCAAAAAAGCCAAAATCCAAAAATAAAAGGATTAGAAGTAAAGAAATTGACAGACCGCTGGAGACAAAGTCCAAAGTCCAGAGTGTAAGAATTTTGTCGATGAAGACCGAAGTTCGGAGCCAAACTTGTATTCCACACAAGAGAGAAGAGTTGAAACTTAGAAGTATTAGAGATTTGAGAAATTAAGAGAGTGTGGAGAGATTAAGAATTGAGAACGAGAGGAGTGAAGAGAGTAAGTTGTGAAAAAATGAGAAAGATAAAGAGGTATTTATAGAAATTTTGGAAGAGAGAAAAAACTCGTTGGCAAGTCAATGTTCATGTGAACATTAGAGCCAACAACGTTTACAATGAACGTTGGCACCAATGTTCATTTAAATGAACATTGGCAACTACCAACGTTCAATTTTTTTTTTGTTTTTTGTTTTCAAAAAAAGCGGGCCAGCCTTGGAGTAGGCCCAAATTGGGCTTAGTCCACTGGGCCAGCCAGGCCTGGGCCATGGGCTTCGCACGACTAGGGTTGGGTCAGACTAGTCTAGGCTAAATCACGGGCCGAGCTGTACAACCTAGGGCCAACCTTGCCCAATTTACATATTTAGTCTTAGTGCTACTATGGATGGCAGCTATGTGTCTTCTGGTAGTTATTGGTGGTAGCTCCAGTTCGTGTTTTCGTCGAGATTTGTTTTCAATTTTTGGAAGATACATATGGGGTGACAATGGATGTCACTCATTCATTTTTCTTGTGGTTTTTGTGCAAGTGTAGATTAAGATAGTTGTAGTCTAGCAATAGAATTTGTTGTTGGAGCCATATAGCTGCACACGTACCACAGGTAGTGTAGTATCTTCTATTTAATTTTGTTATAATTAATAGTCTGTTGATTTAATTTTCTACAATATTGGTTAATTATTTAGTTGATAATGGTTTGAGTAGTGTTGGTACTAGTTTGTAGCCTCGGAGGCGTTATAAATCGCTGTCAGAGTTTAGAATTACTAAGCATGGTAGCTTAAGATGTCTGGTCTAGTGGTTTCATAAGATTGCATAGTATAGAACAACTGGTCCTGATCCTCCAAAGAAACTGGCGACTCCACTGGATTGGGACACCGACAAGAGGGACCCTGCGTGATCGGGGCGCACAAGATGACGAATAAGGCCACAATGAAGATGGTGAATTTAAGGAAAGACAATCGACTCGAAAACACTGAAAACACGAATGCAAAACCTAAAGGATATGGAAAATGTGGAGTTGCCACCTAATCTATTTGGGATCGGAAGGCGAAGAAAAGTGAATGCAGGGAATGTAAGAAAACAATGCAGAAATGCAAATAAAGTTCTCTGTGTTTATGGATGAAACACATTGGTCATTGTGGGCTAGTGAAAGAGTAAGAACTCCTGTTATACATAGAAAGGTGTTAGACACTCTACACGCCCGACAAGTTAGTCTTTCTTGGCTAATCATTGGCTTGTGCGGCCAATACTAAATGCATACTTGCTTATTGTTAAATGCTTAATGCCTAATGCCTAATGCCTAGTGATGGATGGATGCTATGTGTCAAAATGCGTGAAGAAAACTATGCTTATGTAGCCGGGATAAATGTGGTGTCAAATGCCTATATGCAAGGATGGATGTGGTATGCCAAAACATGGTGGAAAGCCGTGGAGTTGGTGGAATCATGCAATGCCTAATGCGAAATGCAAGGATGGAAAAAAACATGTGGGAAAGCAAGCCGAAATATCAAGAAGAACTAAAGCACAAGCTTTGCAGAAAGTTGGAATTTAGAATGCTACACCGGTGACTTGTGTTGGGAACTTGTGTGTGCAATGTGCACAGGCTAGGCGCACTGGATACTTGCGCTGTTGGGGTGCATCAGAGGTCTGATAGAGATGAACTGCAAACTTCTTGGTGTACTTAGGTAGAATGCAATGATCCAAAATGCAAACGGAATGCATGACAAGTATGAGTGAATTATGGGGACATGGTGCAAGAAACTCGATGCGGAATGCTTTGGATCACTACCACCATTTACCTCGCCATTGATTGGTTTGGTTGGACGGAGTTGGCTATGGCGTAGAGGCTTGGTCGAGTCGACTGGAGTTGGGTATGCAATGGAGGTGGCCAGTGGGCTATGCGATGGAGTGCTCGGGGGAGCTTGGCGTGATCACTCTAGCGAGGGTGGTTGAGCTCTGGGGCTAGAGCGGTTGTTGTGTGTAGGGGAGGAAGTGTGTCCGGCCTCTCTCTCCCTCCTACTCCTTAGAGGAAGAATTGTCGTCCCCAAGTTTTGTTTTGTTGGTTTGAATTTGCAGGTGGCTTGCAAGGTGGCAAGGCATGGTGAGGCATGGCAAAGGCATGGTAAGCATGAGGCAAAGGCCGTGTTGCGGGTAGGCAACGAATGCACAGACGAATGGATGCTACAAGGGTACTTGTAGTGCTTCTGCACATAATCTGACACAGGGTGGATCGTCGACAACCCACGTTGGGTACACGCGTGGCTTATGTGTGCTTGAAGCATGTGCCAAAAAGGTGTTCTTGGATGTTGCGCCTAGGCCATTGCAAAGCCTTCTACCTAGGTTTTGGGCCGGTTTCTTGGGCTTTTGGGCTACTAACGTGCCTAAATTTGTAGGCTGGCTAGGGTTTAAGGCTAGTGCAGGGCTTTGGACTGGTCTTGGTAGGTTTTGTAGGGTTTTAGGCTAGTTTAAGGTGTGAAATAGGCTTTAGTGCTGGGAATTTCCTCATCGTCGCCAAGTGAGCTTTGCCGAAGAGTTCGCTTGCAAGTGATTGCCAGATTAGAGTGTTTACAGTAGGCGATTATAGCAGACGGGTAGAGTTGGTGCAACTTGCCAGTGCACATTGAAAATGCGCATTTCAGGCAAGCGTTATCGACGCAAATGGTGAGCACGTAGATTAAAACATAGTAAAATGCTACCCGTGTCAAAAGAACATAGAAAATGCCATCGCTGCCATTGTCAGAATGCCATGCCTTGATTATGCTACCATGCCTTACCTTACCGTCATCCAACTCGTGTCTCTAGGGAGCTGTTGATGATGGGAGATCAATAAAAGGACTGCTGGCGTTGAGCAAGAAGTGAAGAAGGAAGTCTGAGAGAGAGAGAGAGAGAGAGACAGAGAGAGAAGGGGGGAAGAGAACCTATGAAAGAAGAAGAAGTAGAGGAAGAGGAGAAGGAAGAGAATATTGTATGCATCCTACATCTTTTCTTTCTTTGTTTTCTTTTTTTGGTTATGCATGAATTAATGATAAATGTGATGTTTGGCTTGTTCTCAATGTATGGTAGAAGATTCAAATTTATGTAGAGTTTTCAATGGATTTTTGGCTGATTTTCATATGTATTGCTACAATGAGTTTATACGTAGCCTTTTGCTCTGGATTTTCATACCTCAAGCTACGTATGTTGGATTTTAGTAATTGTCCTAAATGATAAGTCACTTTGAGCTCTTTGTTTTGATATATTTTTTGTGCAATTTTTTGTGGCGTGTGATGAGATAGCCTCAAGTTCTCAAAATTGGTGATTTGTTTAGGTTTTGTTATTGCATTTTTATTAACAGGTTTTTGGGGTTTAGTGCACCTAGGTGGCACGATTTGCCACGTGAGCACTTGGCACTATTAGAGCGCATAAGGCACTAGCAGGCACCCTTGGTGCATTTGGCGGCCACAATCGACGCTTGGCAGGTGCCCAGGCTGGGGTTTTGGTGCATGCTTTGTGTGGTAAAAATGTTTTGAAAATGATTTTTGGAAAATATTTTAAAAGAATTATATAATTTTGTAAAAGTTTTGAAAAATAATTTCCAAGGTTTTTCGTGGTTTTCGATAGGTGTTATGAAACCGTAAGATGGTACCTACAGACCAGGGGTGTTTAATACCTCTGAAAGGTTGGGTGTGTGTCAGAGGTTGTGATTGCTGAGCTTCCCAATGGGATTAGGGGTTTGAGTCCCCTAGACGAGCTGTTATGAGAGTCTGAGGTCAGAGTTCCCACGATTATGGTGGTTGCATTGCAAGGTTCGGGATTTGAGTCCTTGAGGTACCCTATCATGGTGTTGGTCAGGTCTAGTGGTTAGAGTCCCAGTTGTCCAGACACTGAAGGGCGTTGATGGACGCACCTTGTGTTGAATAGTATATAGATATAATGAGGGACTGAGTTCTTGAGGCGGTGGGGCTCTTGCACGTGGTAGTCCTTCTATGGCAGTGTAGTAGAGATTGGAGTTCGAGTCCTCAGTGATTGCTTGTGATTGGTTGGTCGTCTATGGCTAGGATGATTCAGTATCTTTTTGCACTGGGTGTGTGAGTTGTGGCTTTAAGGATGATTTCAACTATGTTTTGGCTTCCAAAAATGCATAAAGTAATTTCAACATGCATATGATTTAAAGAATACAAAGATTTGAAAGGTATGCTTTGAGAAATGAGTTTATCGGATTGATTTATGATTATGATTCTAAAAATTTCGATGTTCTTTTCTAATGAGGTCTTAGTGCTGCTATGGATGGCAGCTATGTGTCTTCTAGTAGTTGTTGGTGGCAGTTCTAGTTCGTGTTTTCTTCAAAGTTTGGTTTCAATTTTTAGTGGACGTGTATTGGATGATAATGGATGTCACTCACGTGTTTTTCTTGTAATTTTTGTGTAGGTGTAGATTAGAAAAGTTACAGTTCAGCAATAGAATTTATAATTGGAGTCATATAGCTGCATACCATAGGTTCTGAGTAGTGTAGTATCTTTTATTTAATTTTGTTATAGTTAATAGCCTGTTAGATTTAAATTTCTATAATATTGGTTAATTATTTAATTGATAATGGTTTGGGTAGTATTTGTGCTAGTTTGTAGCGTCAGAGGTGTTACACAGGTGAAATTCGATCGAGACAATGCTCACCTTGTGATGGATGATCTACCACTTGATGCACTAGTTAGTGGAGACTGTTGTGGGAGTAAGTTGATAGATTGCCATTGCCTTGACTTTTGTCGCTCTCGAGACACAACATAGGGATATTTAATCAATAGATCTTTGGTGCTTAAGCTCTTTTGACAAATTTCAATATGAATGCTTAAATTATTTTTTATCCTGTCCAACTTATGTTATGTTATATTCTACCTTATCCAGCTTTTGTTATTCATTGGAAAAATATTTTGTCTCTTAACCAATGTGGAGGATAGACAATAGTATTTTGGTATATTTGTTGGTGGTCATGGCAAGTATTGACATGATAGTTATATATACTACCGTTTAAAAAATGACAATTTGTTCGCACTTCTTAAACATACTACATGAAATGGAGCTCTCTCGTAATTATACCAATGAAAATAGTTAAAAAAAAGGAGCCATATGATTTCGACTGATATCTGGCCAGTTGCTTCGCTGCACCTCCCGCTTGCTCGATTCTGCCATGGCAATGTCAGCTTCTGCTGCTCCTCCGCCACTGCAGGAAACAGGGATGCTCTCAAGGGAGCAGCTGATCCACCTCTTCCATCGCTTCGCGTTCCTCATCTCTCAACCAGGTTGTACTCCTTTCCCCCTTTCCGACCTCTTTATGTTTGGTTTCTGTCATCGAGTTCGCTGATTTCTGGTGATCTTTTTCATCTTGTTTTTCGCTCAGATGTTAAGAAGCGGATAGCTGATGCTGTGAAGGACAAACAGGTGCGGGAGGAATCTAGTTTTTTCTTTTCCTTTATAAAGAAATCATTGCCAACGTTTTCTCTAGGATTTTTGGTTGTTTCAGTTGATTTCTGACCTATTTGGGGCTGTGAATGTGCATGTGGTCGTCTAATGGTGCTTCTGCTTCTGGTTTGCACAGGAGCCGGTCGCCGTGACCACAGCTATCCAGGAGGAGATTCTTGTGGAGGTGGGAATAGGTGAGTTGATTTAGTCTGTTTTGCTATCTTAAATCCGGGAATGTGATTGTTCTCAGACAGACATGCTCAGGATTTCTACTATTTATTGTTATTGCGATCTTATCCACGGGAGTCATATTACTAGAGTATGGAGTGCTCTAGAGTACTAATGCACCCTCTCAAGCTTGTGGACCTCAATAGTGAATAAACAGCTTGGATTAAAGTAGCAGAAAGGAATGGTAGGCAGCTACTTCGCCTAATGCACCTTCAGCTATTGTAATTGTGAATATGTGTTAGATAGTAGACTTTGGGAAACCTAATGTCTGGTGAAATGGAAATCAACCTCTATATGTTTAATGGATGTGGAGTGTGGCATTTTTAAAGAGAAAGTAAACCTAGATCATCACTACATAATTTAGGAATTGAAGGGAAATGTAACTCATGGAGAAGGGCTGTTGCCCAAATCAATTCAGTGGCAACATTGACATTTTCTATATGGGTTTTTGCAACTACTCTTTGGGTTTTCTTCATTGAACCAGACTTCTATCCAATGAGAGTTGGATTTTTTGTCTCTCTTTATTTTTTGCGCATGTGTGTTTCCATGGGTATAAATGGTTTATTTTATGAATTTGTGTTCTCAAAAAACAAGAATATTTCTTCTCCCTATTTGATAAATTATACAAAAAATCTATTGTCACTGCATGACGTGATTTAGAGAGGATAAAGTACTTAAGTATAGTGATTTACTCTTGGTACTATAATTACATGTTAGGTTTTATGAAGGTTTTCTTTAAACAATAGGAAAGATTGCTAATTTGCTGCTACCATTACGTACTGAATGAAAATTGACGTCACAATGGAGTGAGACATAGAGGTTATCCATTTTTTGATTCTTTAAACGAGCAATCATTTTGACTAGCCTGGACAAAGTGAACCCTCTGCCAAGCAATTGCCTTTGAAAGGCCTTGTGCTGTAGATGGTTTAGCCCGATGTCTTTCTTAAGCTTAAGATGCTTTTAGTTTAAATAAATTTAGTTGAGTGTGAAACAATTGTATCAGTAGTCTTCCAGCCTTATGGAGATGTAGTCATAGCATTTTCACAATTTTGATTCCTTCCTTGGTGGGAGTTAAATGACACAACCAATCCTAGCTTTTGAGTGGGGGACTTGTCTTTGCTATTTCCGCATGTCTTGGAAGAGTTGGGGCTTCTACTCCCAACAAGATGAAAAACAAAGGGTAAGAAAGTAATATTGGTGTGCTATTAGCTGGTTGAATCCTTTGCTTGCTGGATGCAAGTAAGAAAGCTCTTAACAGTTATCATTGTAATTCGTTAGATTCAAAGTAATAAAGGTCTAAGAAAGTTACTTTAAGTATATGTTTTGAATCTTAGTAGGTGTTTATAGTTTAATTGGTTGAAACGTACTGCTCCTAATGGTTCAAGCCTTATTAAGCCTACCACCCCTACAATACAATGGAAGTCCCTACCACCCCTACAATACAGTGAAAGTCCTTGCCACCTAGCGGATCTCAATGACATGCTACAGCTACTGCTCTTCGGGCATGTCTCCTATGCTTACCACGTGCCCACTCTACGCGCTTGCATCAAGCATGCCCCCTTTGGGGAATACTACTTTTGGGAGATGTGAAGCAGTTGAGCGAGGGAATGAAGTAACTTCTCCCTTGCAACGAAGAGGGCGATCAAACAGTGAGTGAGCTCCAGTAGAGAAAACCCTCCTCTTGTTTTGTTCTTGAACAACAATCTTTCATTACAACCGTCTCGACCAAAGACTTAAACGTTCGGTCTGATTGGATTTTTGGGGAGGGGGGACACTCCCTCATATAAAGTCGATCATGGGTAGAATGAGACAACGGAAGGGTTGGCAAGCCAAAGAGCCCCTCCCAGTGTCCTACATTGAGGAATAAAGAATATGTCCCTTGCAGTATTGGTGGAAAAGCGACAGAGTATTGCAGAGGAGAAGAACGACAATCATCGACAAGGGTTGAAGTGACTCTCCCCTAGTACCAGAGAGTCTGGAGTTCTATGGCTATTAGTTTCAATAAAGAACGCCACTTAAAAGAATCTTCTTTGATTATGGAGAAGGTAAAATGAGATACAAATTGACTACCCTTTTGGCCCTCTACTAGGAGGAAATAGGATCCTCTCTTTTTTGATCCCCTTGCCCTATTTTTTTCTACCACATGGGGGATGGACTTCAATTCTTAAGAGCAAAAGTGCTTGCTTCCAAAATGAAAAAACAAAAAGCATTGTCCTGAAAGAAGAACAAGGATTTATATGACCTTCCATCGGGATGAAACTATAGACAAGCTCCACGGACTTTACTGAACTTTGCCCAAGTGCTGGCATGGAGGGTTTGGCATCTGATTTGTACATCAGATGAAACGGTAAAGCCTTTGGAAGTACCTCATCTCTTTCCCCGCCCTTCTTGTTGAGTAAATTGAGCAATCCACCTTCCCTTTATCCCTATCCGCTTACTGAAAGTATCAATGATCTTCAATCCTTTCAGATGAAAAGATGGATTTGAACCAGTGAGCAATGATATTCACTTGGAAATGAAAACTAAAATCCTTTGACTTATTTTTATTTTAAAATGTCTTAATGGGAAAGATGAAGAACAACATCCAGTGTCATGTGACATCTTTTCTTAATTCATCAACTTCCTGTTGCCATGTCTATGTTCAATTACATAGTCTACCTATCGTATTTAGTACCTTGGCTGCAACACTAATGGTACTTGTTAAATATGATGCTGTGTGTCTTTCTATATTGGCAATACTTGCGTGAAGTGTTGTCTTATGTAGAGATAATCAACTAAGTTGCTGTATAACTTATTTAATAACTTGGCTTCAAAAGTAATAGTAGGTTAGTAAATATAATCCAGTATGTTTTATATACTGGCAATACTATGAAGTGTTTTGTCATGTAGAGATTAACTAAGTTGCGTGTGAAACTGAATTGAGAATTCTAATAGTTACTAGTGTATGAAAATCAAGTATGGAAAGGATCAGGCTAATAATTCTTCATGTTTCAAGAAGTTTGAAATTTTGAATTAAATAGATGACCCTCATAGATTGTCATATTCGTATCTGAAACAAAGGATTGGAGTTAGGAATCCTAATAACTATTAGTTACTAAAAATCAAGTATGTGAAAGACTGGGTTTATAATCTTCATGTTCCAGGGTGTTTGAAATTTTGAATTTAATGGTTTACCCTCTCGGATTGTCATATTTTTATATGGAACAAAGTATCGAAGTGCCACAGCTAAGTATTTTAACTTCGTGGAAGTGTTGTGCCCAACTGCCCATGTTTGTTTTTGCTTTCTATATCACATATTTAAATGATTTTGATTCCTAAACATGCAGTTACCGATAGGATACAAGGCCAGCAGGGCAGGCAGTGGGATCGTTTCTTTACAATAAAGGAATAAGTTATAAGAAAAAGGCCTGAAGTAGATGCTGTATAGAATCTGCACTCATTTTAGATACGTCAGGATTGACTGTAATTGTGTATATGATTGCTTTCCTTTTTACTAATAGGTTTTTTTTTTAATCATAGATCCCAGGTTTGGCATTTCTTGCTTAGGAAAAGTAAGTGGAGTCTATGAGAGTGACATGGACTTGATGGTACAATTCTATGGATTTGTGGCAAAGTAAAATCTCTTGCTCCTACCTCTCTGAGCTGTTATTTATCTCTTTTACATTTAGTTTGCGTCTTTACTATTATACTTTTAATGGACTTTATGAAGTTGACTGTTGATTACATTAAGTCTTGAGACCCTGATTTTACTTTCCTCGAGAAAAAAACAATAAGAATGGCTTGCCACACAATCATAATCCTCAAAAAGAAATTTTGGTAAAATTGCCTAATATGAAATATACATAGGAAACAATCCCATCCAAAAATGTGAAAACAAACCCCAAAAAATGACTTTTGAGATTCAATAGATTGTGAAGAGAGAGATTGAGAAAAGAAGAGAACAATCTATTCTATTAAGTATGTGATTACATATTTATAGGGTATTAGTTATTCAACACTAAACGGATATCTAATAACCCATTAAGACATAACAACCTACATTACATACTCTAACACTCCCCCTCAAGTTAGAGCATACATATCAATCATGCCCAGTTTGTCACATAGAGACCCAAACACTCCCATACTTGGACCTTTTGTGAAAATATCTGCTAGTTGGTCTGAAGATTGTGTATAAGGAGTAGAAATGATTCCTCGCATGACCATGTCTCTCACAAAGTGATAATCCACTTCAATGTGCTTTGTTCGTTCATAGAAGGTGAGGTTGTTTGCAATAAAGATAATAGCTTGATTGTTATATCTCATAGACATAGGTGTGTCAACACCAAACCCAAGCTGCTCTAACAATGACTTTATCCACATCATCTCAAATGCTGTTTGCGTCATGGATCTGTATTCTGCCTCTGCACTGGACTTTGATACTACATTCTGTTTTTTATTGTGTCATGTGACCAAATTTTCTTCCACCTACATATGTGCAGAACCAAATGTGAACTTTCTGTCTCCTCTATCACCTGCATATTTTGAGTCTGAGTATGCCATAATCTTGATGTGGCTATTGTTCGTATAGACCAGGTCTTTCTCTGAGGCACCTTTTACATAAGATAGAACACGAAGAGCATCCATCCAGTGCACTCTCCTAGGTTCATGCATAAACTGGCTTAACAGGCTGACTGCATACGAAATATCCGACCGAGTCACAGTCAGATAGATAAACTTCCCAATCAGTCTCCTGTACTGACTAGGATCTTCAAGTAGTTTCAAACTACTATCCCAGAAAGCTGATGTCTGCTCAATAGGGGTGCTCTTTGGTTTGTATCTTAAGAGACCTGTCTCCTGTAGGAGGTCCAACACATACTTTCTCTGTGACAACGCTATCTTGCCATGTGCATAGGTAAATTCTATCCCAAGAAAGTAATGAGGCTTCCCTATATCCTTTGTCACAAAGTGACTATAAAGATGCGTTTTTATTTCCTCAATGTCTTGTGCATCGCTGTCAATCACCAATATATCATCCACATAGACAATCAAGATTACACACCCATAATCTATGAGCTTGTGAAACACTGAGTAGCCTACTGTACACCGCTGAAATCCACTAGTAAGAACAACCTGACCAGACTTCTCAAACCATGCTCTAGGACTTTGCTTGAGGCCATAGATTGCTTTCTTGAGTTTGCACATACGATCCTCTCCCTGAGCAGCATACCTTAGAGGTTACTCCATCAGAACAGACTCAGTCAGATCACCATAGATAAAAGTATTCTTTACATCCAACTGACAAAGATCCCATAAGTGATTCAGAGCAAGAGAGAGAAGAATTCTGATGGAATTGAGACGGACAACTGGAGAAAAGGTTTTCTCACAATCAATCCCATACATCTAAGTGAAACCTAGATCCACCAGTCTGACTTTGTATCTATCAATGTGGCTATCTGTAGTATACTTGATGGTATAGACCCATTTACAGGAGACTACTGTAGCCCCAGCAATTCTGACCACTAACTCCCAATAATCACGACTAGTGAGTGCAGTTATCTCTTCATCCATAGCAGCCTTCCAATGAGGAAGGGGAAGTGCCTCCTGATAGGTCTTGGGAATAGACTGGGAAACAAGAGACAGGGTAAAACTACAGAACCAGAGGTAAAGAGAATCATAAGAAACAAAATGAGAAATGACATATGCAGTGGAAGATCGAATACTTTTCCAAAGTGCAATGGGCAAGTCTGAGGATGTGGTGAATGGATATAGTTTGTTGGTGGGAGGTACTAGAGCACGCTGTCGTTGCTGGTAAACCTGCAAAGGACGAGTAGCTACTGGTGGCACAGTACGTGCATCCTGAGTGTCAGTATCCTATATCTCAACAACTGAAGGAATGTGAATAGATATATTGGATAAGGTGGAGACACTGTAGTACGATTTTGACTTAAAGAATGTGACATCTGCAGATACATAGTATCACCTTGTTGAAGGATGAAAACAACGATATCTCGTTTGAGTTCGCGAGTACTCAACAAAAATACACTTGATAGAGCGTGGGGACAGTTTGTCTAAACCAGGGGAAAAATCTTGAACAAACGCTACGCATCTAAAAACTTTGGATGTCAGACTAAACAAGATGGACTTAGGTTTAAGGTGACGAACTGGAACTTCACTTCCTAAAGGTGTAGAAGACATGCGATTGATGAGATAAGTGGCCGTAAGTATAGCATCAGACCATAACTGTTTGAAGACATTTATGTGGACCATAAGAGTGCAGGTGACATCGAGAATATACCGATGCTTATGTTTTGCCACCTCATTTTGCTGTGAGGTGTGAGGGCAAGAAGTCCGGTGTATAATACCTAAGGAAGAACAATAAGAATCAATTCTAGATTGCATAAACTCAAGGGTATTGTCAGTTCGCAAAAATTTGAGAGTGACACCAAAATGATTTTTTATTTCATTCAAAAAAATACAGAGTACATCATAAACTTGACTCCGATCTTTCAACAAGTAGACCCATGAAGTTTTTTGGAAAAATCATCTACAAATACTATATAATATTTATGACCTGACACAAACGAAACTCTAGACAGACCTCAGACGTTACAATGGACTAACTTAAGTGTAGTAATAGACATAAGACGCAACCTTTTAAAAGAAGCACGATGATGCTTTCCTAACTGATATGATTCACACTCAAACTAAGAAATTGACCGTCAAGGTAGTGTCTGCTGAAGTTTCTGATGAGATAGATGTTCCAGTTGGTAATGCCACAAGGAAGAAGACCCAAAGGCACACGTTACAGAAGCTAATCCTTGAGATATATCATCACGAACTAATAGGTATACTCCATTTCCGCGTTCATGGTCCAAATCAATCCTCCTCTTCGTCTACAAATCCTGAAAAATGCAATGGAAAAGAAAAAATGTGACTGAACAACGTAATTGCTTTATAATGGTGCTAATTGAGAGCATGGTTCGTAATATCGAGACGTGTCGGTAAAATTTCGTCGACACATGTTGGGATCTCAAATAGGTAAAACGACATACGGAGGAATATCTCCGTTAACTGTATGTCCGTGAGTATGTCGGTGGCGTGTCGTGCGTGTCGTGTGTGTCGAGAGAAAGACGGAAATTTCAACATTGTAAAAACACGGGTCGACCGACACTTACCTTCAAATATCGACACGGACGGACGAAACGGCAGCCTGTGCCTCCAGCCTCCTCCGCCTGTTCCCGCCTCTGCCAGCTTCTGCAGGATCCGTAGCCCTCCGCCTGTTCCTGTGCCTCCTCCCGCAGTCCTTCGTCTGTTTCCGTGCAGATCCATAGTCTCCCGTGCTCTCCGCAGCTTGTGCGAGCCCTCCGCCGACTCTCGTTCGTGTCCTCCGTACGTTTGCGGGATTCGTCGCGGCGTCCCGTGCTCTCCCGCTCTACACGACAGCTTGCCGTGAAAAAGGAAAGGGAAAGAAAGGGTGCGTGTGAGAAGAAAAAGGGTGCGTGTATTTTTTTTAATTTGTTTTTATTTTTACATTTGAAAAGATGGTATGATAAGTTTTATCTGTCTTTATTTTTACATTAGAAAGGATGGTATCATTAGTTCATTACTATGGTTTACATTAATTTTATTTTGCTGTTTTTATTTTTAAAGTTATGTTTTATTTATCAGTATTTTATTTATCTGTCTTTATATTCATCTTTTATATTTATCTGTCATTATTTATCTGATTGCTTTTATATTCATCATCTTTTGTATGTCCATATGGTTTCATGTTTTATTTTTATGCTTTCGTATTTTATTTTTTGTTTATGTTAATAACATGATAAATCTAACCTAAACATGATAAATCTAAACTAATAAAGGTAAAATCTAACTTAAAAATTCTATAAAATCATTAAAAATCAGTAAAATATTTATAACTTAAATAGAAAACAGAAATTCATAATATTTTATAAATAATTAAAAAAATCTGGATAATATTGAAAATTTTGAAAAACATTCAGATATTTCAAATTTAAGCAAAGAAATGAGGAAAATAGTAAGAAGTTGAAAAAAATAAAGATATTTTTTGAAATTTTGTAGAAAATCAAAAATAATATTAAATTACAAATTATTAAATAAAAGATCTAAAAAAATTGTAAAAATCATAGAAAATTTTAAAAATAAAGAAACATATTTTTAATATTTGAGTAATTTTTTATTTTCAGTCTTCGTAATGTCGAGTTCTGATAAATCTCAAAGTATTGGAAGTGACGATGGGAAGAGAGTTGCTAGATCTGAAGATCTAGGATGGTTGCATGGTCATGCTGTCAACAATGACAAACAAAAAACTGAATGCAAGTACTGTGGAAAAAGAATGATGAGTGTGGGTACTACAAGATTAAAGCAACATCTTGTTGGTGGATACAGTAATGTCAGTAGGTGTAAGTCATGCCTAACTGTTGTTCGTGATCAGATGAGAGAGTTACTAAAGGGCACAAAATCCAAAAAAAGTGATAGGACGAAAAGAGATGAAAGATTTAAGAAGATTCTGTTTAATGAAGGAGAGTGTGAGTCCATTGTTGTACCAGATTCAGATGATGATACAATGTATCCTCTAGATTGTCAAACTCAAGATGAGAGAAACATGTATAGAAGAGTTATAATCGAATCAAGAAATGAAGAATGGCATAAAGAGCAAATTCAGATATTCCATGGTGTTGAAATTGTTAGAGGAAGTGGAAGTGGAAGTGGCAGTGGTAGTGGCAGTGTACAGAAAGATAAGGGTAAAGGCATTACAGGAATGTTTAGAACATATAGTTAAAGATATGATAGTCCAGATTCAACAACAGGTAGAACTGAAAAGTCGAAGCAGAAGACTATCAAAGGCATGTTTGGAAATGTTAGAGAAAAAGTTGGTTAAGCTGTGGCCAAATACATGTTTTTTAATGTTATTCCAACGAATACTACAAAAGGACCGTATCTACAACATATGTTTGATGTAGCGGCTAAAGAAGGTACGTGAGTAAAAGCACCAACTGATTATGATATAATGAATCAGTATCTTAAATCAGAAAAGGAGGAATTAGAAAGCTACATTGATGGCTTGAAACGAGAATGGCCAACCTATGAGATCACTATTATGTGTGATGGTTGGACAAATACTACCAGGAAACAGATTATCAATTTCATGGTCTACTGTGATGGTCGCACAATTTTTTTAAAGTCCATTGATGCTTCTGATGTTATTAGAGATCATAGATATCTCTATAAACAAATAATGGAAGTCATTAAGCAAGTGGGATCGTCAAATGTGGTTCAGATTGTCACCGATAATGACAGTAATTTCAAAAAAGCCGGTGAAAAGATTATGTCTAAGTATCCTATCTATTGGACACCATGTGCTGCTCATTGTATTGATTTGATACTCAAGGACTTTGGTAAGACAAAACTGGTGGAGAAAACCGTTAGAGAAGCAAAGATTGTAACAAATTTTATTTACAATCACTCCTACCTATTAGCCTTTATGAGATCACCTGAGTGTTGTGGTGGTGACTTGATTCG
>JAMKQA010248812.1:0-22329 GCA_024699735.1 Posidonia australis | reverse complement strand
ATTAAATGATCTTGTGTTTGTACACTATAACATGAGGCTGAGAATAAAACATATCAGAGAAGGAGAAGATAAGGATCACTTCGACCCAATTGATTTGGCATATATATATAATGAGGATGAAGATGAGGATCCTATACTAGAGTGGTTGCAAGAAAATGGACAACCAGTACTATATGAAGAACAAGGTAGACCAAGTTCAAGAATTGCTACTGAAATGGGCATTAATGTTGAAGAATACATTAGTTCATCAGAACATTCTCGTAGTGGAACTCCAGGTTTAGGTGGTGAGAGTGATACAGATGATACCTCACAACCACGAGATGATGATGAAGGTGGTGACAGTGGAAATGTAACTCAACCTGGAACTAGAGACCTACGAGGAGAAAGTCAAAGGTCTCTTAGTCCATTCACAGGAGAAGATGAATTCACACATGCCACACAAGATGACCATCATGGAGCTCGACAACCATCAAGACCTGATCCTTTGCCGTATCATTATAAAAGAAAACCGCGTGAAGACACAACACAAGATTCAGATTCTTGGAGTAGTCATACTAGGGGAAGTTTATTAGAGTCATTTGATTCTTTGAATATTCATGATCCTACAGACCTTTATGACTACAGTTCTTATGGAGATCATTCTTATGAGCAATCAGATTATACATCTGAAAGTGGATGGACGAGAATTTCATCTTCTTATATTCCAAGCCAACAAAGTGAATGGGATACGAGCTCCATCTTTAACTATGCACCACCACAAACAGAATATGAGCAACAATCTTATCAAGGTCTTCCAAGTCAAGATTGTTTCCCTCAACAAGTACTTATTACACAATATCTACTTATAGGATTCCTGATTCAACTGCCAATATCAGATTATCATTATTATATTATGGAATACCAAACATATTATAGTCACATGTCTTGGAACAACTATGTATTGTGGAAGGAGTCTTAAATTCGACAGTAAATTCATCGTGCCCACAACATAGCTGAACAACAACATAATATTGATGAACCAAGACATTCTTTCTGGTATTAAGTATATATAAGGTAACTTTTATGAGTATTTTTTGTTTTTAAACATTTATTACGCATTTTTATCTATTATTTATGATTCAGAATATTTGTATTAAATCCATATAGTGTATTTCACTATGATACATGTTTAAAAAGTTGATCTAAACAGTTTTAAATGTAGATTATTATGTACTTTAACTTATTCTAAAGTTTCAAAGCAAAATTCAAAGTTTTTTTATTATTTCCATGAACTTCTGTAAATTTACCGTATTTCCACCGACATTTCCATCGATGTCCGACATGTTTCCTATTTTTGTCGAATCGAAGTTCGATACAAAATCGATGTTTGGAACCATGATTGAGAGTAAATTGACAGGAAAATTAGGAACAAAAAGAACTTTCTCAAGAGACAATTGGGAAGAGACGTGGACCACCCCTTCACCAGACACAGGATAAGTTCCGCCATCAACAATGGTTACAATACGAAAATCCTGGGTAAACAAACTACGTGTTCCTGACATGTGTGAGGAGGCATGGGAATCAATGATCGAAGAGGAGTCCCTGGATGCAAGGAAGGCATTAGTACTTGAGGAGCTAGCATGCGTAGCTGTAGCAGTAGAGTCTGTGATCTTTAGCTGCTGAAGTCGCTCGTAATCTGCCTGTGAAACGGTAAAGGTCTGCACCTCAGTGGTAGTTGCAATAGTGGATGACTTGGTGGTAACATATGCTGTCTGTGGTCGGCCATTAATATCCTAATACTTCCCAACCTTGTGTCCTAGACGGTTGCAATGTGAGCATCGTGGACGTCCACCTGTATCTCCTCGTCTACAACCTCCTCCTCTAGAATTACCACGTCCACGACCCCGTGTGACTGCCATGACAGAGGACTCAGACACGGGATGAGTCGAGGCTGTAGAAACCCAGAAGACCTTGTTAAAGGTCGTTTGTAAGTCAAGAACACTGTCAACTCTTAAGACCTGATCCCGAATTTGAGAGCTAATATCCAGGTTCAGACCGGAGAGATAGGCTACAACTGTTAATTTCTCCTTATATTGGCGGAGTCTCATGATATCCATTGTCAATGGCTTGATATACATCTAGCTTGTCCAATAATATGCTCGAAGGGCAATGAAGTGCTGCTGAAAGGTCTGATCTCTTTGACGAAGAGTGAAGATCTCCTCATATATCTCATAGACACGAGATATGTTCTTCTCGTGACCATAAGTGAGGCATAGAGTGTCCTAGATCTTCTTTGCAGGCCGTAATAGGATAACACACGTGCAACTGAGGACTCCATGTTATTTGCCATCTATGCAATAACAACAACGTCATCGGCAAGCCAATCTTCATACTGATCTGACTTGATATCGAGAAGAGGGTGGGTGAGATGTTTCAACTTTCTATGGGTTAGAACAAAAGTTTCAAAGCTTTAGGACCATAGGATATAGTTGGATCCAGAAAGCTTTTCAGATGTGTTACTCATATTCTTGACAAACGAGTCATGAGATGCCATTCTGATTGAAAATTACTGAAAAATAGTCAAATATATGGTTTGAAAATAACAACGATGAACCGGACTGCTCACTAAGAACGTGGATGTGATGTATTCATATCTAACGAAAATCGGAGGCTTAGAGAGGCTTAGAACATAGCCAACACTATGACCACACCACACGGGAAGGGCTGGACTGTCCTTTCAGATTGAAGGGTAGAAGACTAGGACATCACCGACGGCCACACGTGCACCGATGACCCTTGATGACGCCGACGGTGGCCCAGGCTTGTCTTAGTCGGCAGCGCAAGGTGAGAGGAGGAGAAGGGAGGCCGGCGGAAACTGGGGAGGGACAGCTCTTGTCTGGCGGCGGTGAAAGGCTGGCCGGACTGCGACATTCTGCGGTCGGCAGTGGCTTGCGGTTGTTGCTGTGGGATGTTGTCTCTAGGTTTTTTTTTGTGCTCTGGTATCATGTGAAGAGATAGATTAAGAAAAGAAGAGAACAACCCATTTTATTATGTGATTACGTATATATAGGGTATTAGTTATCCAGCACTAAACGGATATTCAATAACCCATTAAGACATAACAACCCACATTACATACTCTAAAATAGACAAAAGATAAGATGCTCAGAATTTCGTGTGGACTGGAAAGCCAGTGGTTCACTGGAAGTTCAGTAAATCCAATGATGACTTTCAAGAGTCTTTACTGGATGTTCAGTAAACTCAATGGTAATTCAAGGCCATTGTTAACGGAAGGCTGATCAACCACCTTGTTTGGATTGGGCCCCACAAGCTACGTGGGTCGATCAGGTGTGCGTGTTGGTAGTGAAGCCATATTGAACATCATGCCTTGCTGCCGTTAGGTGAATGGCTGAAAGAAATAATAAAGAAAATCAACAAAGAATAGGCCTGCAATTGCCATATTCTCACATGCCATCTTTCCCCATATACTACAAGTCCTTGAGCTGCATGATATACTTTATGCTTATTTGCTATGGTGATGGATAGTTGGCTGGACATTTTGGATTAAAGGGCAATCTTGGTTTGTTCTTTGTTTCCCAGGAGGAGATGCACATCAGTATTAATATCTATCTATTTTAAGATAAATATAATGCTTTCTTGCATCTCTTTTTTCAGGTTAACAACCCTCATGTTTTTGTCAGCTTAACACAACTATTCTTTTTCATAGAAAGCTCGTAGACTGATATTCGTGGGGTCTGGAAGCCCAACTTCCCTAACATGGCTTTACCACTTGATCAACTGATTGCAAAGACATCACAGTTTATATCTTCTAAATGTAATGATGTGTACTAGGAAAAATTAGAGTTGACAACAAAATCGTTAAATAAGCACAACAATTAATTTAAGAGTATGATTGTGACAAAATAAACAACTAGAGAAGGCATTTGGAAACAATTCTGAGAAACTGAAGGCTTGAAGAAAACATATAAATTCCTCTGGGAGTAAAAGGCTTGATGGACACTCCCCGTCAACCGTTTGTTCCAGACAAATTCGATTCTCAATTTTGGGCTTAAAAGAGGAACAAAAAAAATCATTCCTAGGAAAGAGGTGGGGGTTACAATAATATCAGTGATTCTTTATTAACCTTTTATTGCAATTTATATTTTTATACTCTGATAAGAATCCGTGTTTAATATTAATATCTTAATTGTTTTCAAGCATGCCAAACATTTCATTTGATTCAAATCTGTTAAGATGTTTTGTTGTTCAAAACCATTTGAAGCAACATATAGCAAGCATTCTGTATTGCAAATTTTCCAGGGAAGAGATGGCTTGTGATGAAGCAGAGCTTGGTCCTGATGAGTTTTATGAAAAAATAAGTGCTCAGCAAAAAATGCAAGATCAGGTATAGTACTTGATTCATATATGCTTATTAAGACTACTGTCTTGAGGTGCTGTCATTACCAAAATTTGAATTATCTTGCAGCAATTGGAGATGCTAAAGAACATGCGCAAATATAATCCGGATGCTCAATCTGCAATCCTTGAAACTGTAGTTTGTTGGAATCCTTTGCTTCTATGTTTGAAGAATGTCTTCTAATGTGCCAAGATCAATATTCTAGTTGCTTTTTATAAAGATACTCTATCGTGTTTATTTGAATGTTCCCTCTTGGTTTTGATATTTGTTATTTATGCTAAAAGTTTTATTAATTGTGCAATTAACATTCACGGAAGCTATACATGTGATAATCTTTGGAAAAAAAAAGATGCCCCTATATGTCGATATGCGTAACTCTAGGTGTATGAATTCACACAAATATGAGAATTCTCACTGATAATCATTTTGCCATGGTAGTTTCTTATCGAAGTCGTGGTCGTGGACGTGGCCAAGGCTGCTATTCAGGATGAAGACGTGGAACTTGCAAGTGTGATTATTGTGGTCGGACCAACCATACCTCTGACAAGTGTTGAGACAAGTTCGACAAACTTGAATTGGTTTAGCATGATGTCATAGAGAGCTCTCTTAGTGACTAGTCTTCGTTTGATGTGGTGACTATCTTACAAACCGATTGCGAGAAATTCCTTTAGTTGCAAGCAAACCAGCCCTCCGTCACTACCTTTCATGCCACAAGTTCACATATAGGTGCTTTCTTAGTTTCTAAAGATAGTTCCTTGATTAGAGACTCACATGCCTTTACACATATGTCAGGTACTCATGATTTGTTCACTCACCTCTCTAGTTTATCTGATATTTGTTCTATTTCTATTGTTGATGGTTGTCAGTGTACGAAGGGGTTGTTCAAGTCTCCTAACTTATCATTGATAAAGTTCTCTATGTACCTGATTTTCTCGTTAACTTACTTTCTGTTAGTGTTATCAATAAAGCTTTATACTGTTGCGTAATCTTTTTTTTTTCATTGTACCTTTTAGGATCTATAGATGAGGAGGAGGATTAGTTTAGACCGTGAGCGTGGTCGTGGTGTATATCTTCTGATTCGTAATGAGATACATAGAGGATTGGTGTCTTTAGTGCCCACTCCAGAGTTTTCGATTCTATGACACTACTGTTTTAATCAATCCTATTATTACAAATTTTAGTAGACTCTTTTTTGGATTTCAGTCGAGTCTTTTGAGTGTGAGTCATGTTAGTTAAGTTAGTATCGCCGTGTTACTTACAAGCGTCCTTTTCTTTGTACTAGTCAAGATTTGCTTGAGTTAGTTCATTGTGATATCTAAGATCCTGTTGGCGTCTTGTTTATGTCTAGTTATCGTTATTATATTGTTTTTATAGATAATTGTTCTCGTATTTCATGGGTGTATCTCCTTAAAGACAAAGTGTATGCTTTTGATGTTATTTAAGTTTTTTTTGCTAAAATAATCACCTAATTTTTTGTTTTTCCTAAAATTTTTCACACTAACAATGTTTTAGAGTTTGTTTAAAATGATTTTCAAAATTATTGTGTTGCTTTGGAAAATTTACGTTAAATTATGTATCCTCACACATCTTAATAAAATGGTGTTATAAAGAGAAAGCATAGACATATTCTGGATGTTTTTCGTGTCACTATGTTGCAGATGAATATCCTTAAGTATCTATAATCTGATGTTGTTCATACGACTTCCTATCTTTTCAATAGGATGTCCTTTATTGCTATTGGTGGGGAGCTACTCTTTACGAGGTTGTGTCTTGATACTCTCTTGTTTTATTTACCTCTTTAGGTGTTTGGTTGCGTTACCTTTATTCAAAATCTTTCTCTAAGTCTTGACAAACTTTCATCTCGTTTCATTAATTGTGTGTTTGTGGGATACTTTCGAACTCAAAATGTGTGTTACTATCCTGCTACTCGATGGTACTTTATCTTTGTTGATGTTACTTTTTTTGAGTCTCAATTCTTTTTTGAGTCAGGTGAACTTTGTCCTGGGAGTATCTCTTTTCCTACTCCTGTTGAGAACTCCACCATCAATAATGACGTGCTTGTTGCTATGAAAGTTCCACTCCATCCTTTGCAGGTATATCAACGTCGACAACAAAAACATCAGTCATTTCCTGTCAAGCCAATTCACATGTCGTAATTCCTTCTTTCTCTGGCTTTTATATATCTACTACTTTTTAGAAAGGTTCGTGATCTATCACTACTCATCCTATTTCTCATTTTGTTTTCTATCATCACTTTCACTCGCCTTTGCGTTAACTTGCCTTACCCATTTTGTTTGAGAACTATGAAGAAGCACCTTTTGCTCTTCATTCGAAAACTGCAATGGATGTGGAGATGCAAGCACTGATATTTTGTGGTATAAGGGACTTGGTTTCTTGTGGTACAAGGTACTGATATCTTGTGGTACAAGAGACTTGGTTGTCGTTAAGTCTACACCATAAAGTACAAACCTGATAGTTTTGTGGAACGATACAAAGCTTGCCTTGTTGTTTATGGTTTACACTGACATTTGGAGTTGATTATGTAGAGACCTTCTCATTTGTTGTCAGACTGTACTCTGTTCATGTGTTGCTTTCTATCTTTATCAATCACTCATGGGAATTGTGTTAGTTTGATGTTAAAAATACCTTTCTTTATGGTGATTTGATAGAATAGGTATTTATGGAGTAAACGCCAAGATATGTTGCTCAAGTAATGGATAGAGTCTATCTTCTCAAGAAGGTTATTTATGGTTTGAAGCAAAGTCTAAAAGTCTGGTTTGAAAATTTTAATAAGATTGTTCTAGGAAATGGTTTCAATGTTGTACTGTTGATCATTTAGTGTCTACCAAACGACAAGGCAAGGGCTGAGCAAGGGTATGTTTATAATATTTTTATTATAGACAGTGACACCACAAAGATAATGAAAATAAAGGAGTATTTATAGAAGTGTTTGTCACAAAAGATATGGGAAGGTCAAGATATTTTCTGGGAATAGAGTTTATTTATGGCAGAGATAGGATGGTTCTATCATAGAGGAAGTATGTACTTGACATTCTTCAAGAAATTAGGTTTTTAAAGTGCAAACAAGAAAAGGCTTTACAGACATTAGACGATATAAATGACTGATTGGGAAATTAATTTATTTAACTGTCACATGTCTAGATAGTTCATATGTTGTTGGTCTCCTTAGTTAATTTATACATAAGCCTAAAATAACTCATTGGAAAGGCACTCTACATGTATTAACATACATTACGGGCACCCTTGGCAAAGGCCTTATATACAAAAAACACGGACATCTTGAAATTGAGGTCTACTTAGACTCTAGCTATGTTAGTGATAAAGGGGACAGGAAATCACTTTTAGACTATTGTACTTATGTGGGAGGTAATCTTATCACTTGGAGAAGTAAAAATCAGAATGTGGTGTCCAAATTTAGTGCAAAAGTAGAATGCCGTTCTATAGTACCAACTGCTTGTGACATGATGTGTTTAAAATCATTATTAGTAGAGCTTGGCTTTATAGTGAAGGCTCTGATGCCTATGCGATGTGATAATCAAGTAACTATTTTCATTGTACATAATTAAATGTTTCATGAACGGACAAAACATATTGAGGTCTATTGTCATTGTATACGAGACACTGTGATGAGAGAAATCATTTCTACTCCATACACCTCGTCGTCTGAGCAATGGACAGACATTTTCACCAAAGGATTAGGTGTCTTTGAGTCTCCTTGTGTAACAAGTTAGGCATGTTAAATGTATATGCTCCAGTTTTAGGTAAAGTGTTAGATCTGTTATTAGTTAGTATTGTAGGTCCTTATATGGGTAAATGGATATCTATGTAACTAGTATGATATATGTATATGTGTAATCCTTTGCTTAATAAATTAATTATATTCATTCTCTCTAATCTCAATAGACATCATACCTTCTGACAAGAAAAACCATGCAATTTTAAACAATATAGACTTTGTTTTTGATATTGCTATCTTATATGCTATGCAGCAGTATATTTTATCATCCATTTTTCGCTAAGTACGATAGTTTTATTTTATATTAAAATGTTGCTCGTCATTGTTCTCTGTGCTTGAAAATGTGGAATATGGACAAAAGCATGACCATTCTTTGTATGCTTTATTCATTTCAGTTGAAAGGTTCTTCTCCTCTTTTTTGTTATACAGCTACACAAACAGATGGAAAGTTCTGCGTTTGACAACAGTTCAGCAGTCTTGACATCAAAGCAAATTCAAGAAATTGTTAGGAGGAAGGTAGCGTCTGTTGAAAATTAGTAGAGGTAGTGGCACCCTCGGCTTTTTAACTGCACTATACCAACTTCTTATTTTCTGCAGATAGTCTTCCTTAGTATTGCATCATTTTATTCAAATGTGTTGTATCCTAAATTCATTCTATTTCCTTGATTGGAACCTCTAGAATGTTTACTATTACTTGTTTTCTAATTCTATGCAATTGTGCAATGACCTCTCAGTTGTAATTCACTTGGTAAAATAGCTACACTCAAAATGGAGATGACCTCTAGTCCATAATGATTTAAAGTTGATTAAATATTGGAATGGGATAGCTGTTTTATTCAGATCCATAGTTTAATGAGTAACTTGATTGATTTGATCATGTGGTTGTGTCTTACACGATAGGTCCCTCGTCTTTTGCTGTTGTAGAAGATTCAGTTGGACATTAAGTAAAGATTTCATCGTTTTCAGGATCTACGTGTATTAATTTTCTTTGCTTTTGGAAAGACTTTCTTTTGTCTTCCCTTTATTCAATTACTTTTTCTGGAGCGATTATTTTTAAGTAACAACAATGAAATAAAATCTAATAAAACTAAAAACAAAATTAGTTTTGCCTTTGTGATCACTTATTGAAAAAAATCTAATAAAACTAATGAAACAAAATTGAAAAAAATCAGTTTATATTGACTCGTCCCAACAAGATTGTGTGTCCTGTGATCACTTATGGGTTACCATTGGCAAGAATTTCCTCTAGCCATGACTAGTGGTGTACTGCACAGATGCAAGCCCTTTAGGCCCAATTTCCGTTTGAAATATATCCTCTGACCATTCTCTGATTGAATGTGCATCAACAATCAAAAATTTGTAGAACTGTTAATTTTCTGTTTTGTAGCGCAGGACATCACTGGACGTAAACATTAGGATAAGCTTCCGAACCACTGGACGTGAACATGAGGATAAGCTTCTGAACCATTGGACGCGACATCATTCACTAGAAATGTCCTTGCTAAACAGGTCAAGAATCTACTCCAGGGAGTACATTGCTATTGTTCCCTTAGCTAGTTAGCTTTGATGCAAGTTCCCACTACGCGACAAATAAAATGCTAGAACGCCTGGACCTCCGAAAGCAACATATGGTCACTGCAAGCTCCAAAAATGGACTACTCATATGGTCTGCTACGGTTCTGCCCCGCTTGTTTGTAGTTCTGGTGACAAGTGGAAACATTACTCTTTGTAAAGTTTGGTAACACATCATATTCATACCATCCGCGGCACCTGTATGTTTTCTTTTTCTTGTCTTCCTCCTCCGTCCAGTTGGCTCTCTGAGGAAGATAATAACAACACTACCACTTGGGAATGTTGACAGCCAACGCCACGGTGGCTTGTGGCCGCCGCCGCTGCTGCTGCTGGTGGTGGTGGTAGTGGTTATGGGCCACCATCATTTGTCTGATCACCATCATATGTGGCAGTGTTTCATTTGATGCATGCCTACCAGGTGGTCCTGCAGGCAATGTTATTGGAAGAAGAAGAAGGAAAACCAGAACAAGAAGAAGAAGAAGAAAGACTACGAGAGAATGTTGAGTGAAAGAATGGTGGTGGGATCTCCGGCAACACTACTGCCATTGATGCCTCCTGCTCAACCGCTCAAGATCCAATTCAGATTTGCAACAGGCATAAGTCCCATCTGCACGTGAAAAAACTTTTGGAAGGTGTGTGACACACCGCTCGGGATTAAGGCCGTGCTCCCCACTATGATGGCCGTGAGTCGTTTTACTTTCTTTTTCCCTTTCTTCTTTCTCACTGAAAGAGGGCCCTATGGCTTAGTGGGAGACCATGATATGTGAAATCGTCTCCTCCAAAAGAGGGTCGATCCTCTGCATGAAGGTCTCTCTCCTTCAAAGCTTTCCCTTCGTATGCTCTCGTGCATTCGTCTACTCTCAGGCTGTCTTCTCTTTCTTGCTTCCATACTAAGAAAGAGTTGCCGGCCTAACAGTCTATGGATATCATCTTTTTCCCCTCATGGATGCCATCCTTGGTTGTGCATACAGTGGAGTGATGCGAACCTCATGCTTTCGCATGTGTCCTCGATGAGCTGAATACTATTTGATGACAAATGTGGTGTCTCCCACTTGAAACATCTGTTTGTCAGATATGTTCGTAATATTTGCGGAAGCAGATCCTTTGGAGTTAGATCGTTGGATATCATTTTATGTTTTATCTTTAAAGTAAGAAACTACAAATTATATCAATGATTCTCAAACTGTTGAATAAAGCTGGTCTGATAATTAAGTTACGTTTACAGGAAAATCTT
Source organism: Posidonia australis (assembly GCA_024699735.1). NCBI lineage: Eukaryota > Viridiplantae > Streptophyta > Magnoliopsida > Alismatales > Posidoniaceae > Posidonia > Posidonia australis. The sequence goes on along the minus strand of JAMKQA010248812.1, from coordinate 11,370 downwards.
TGTAGCGCTATTGATCGACATTTTGTCATAGTTGGAGGAGTAGTAGCTGTGATTTAACTTAAACTGAGGCAGTGATACCTTCTGACAAACCCTACTAATGAGGTTGGTTGACACAAAACAGGATATGTAAGCATGTGATGACAAGCAATCAGATCTAATTCGTTCTTCTTCAAGTGGGCTGAAGATTTACTTCATAGGTGCAGCCCCCTCACATCACATAGTGGTGGGGTTTTGGTGGGGGTGTGTAATTTCCTTGCTTCATAATTCATAAGCTGGATAAGTTTTCGATGGGATTTCATCACCCTTTTTGGATAAAACCTCGAGGGTTCCTTTCATCGTTGGAAGGACGTAAAAACTCATAACCAGCTAATGGAATCCGACTGCACACGCTGGCAACTCAAAAAAACCCACAACGGGAAGAACCAAGGAGAAGATAGAGAGCATGCACGTGCCAAAAGCAAACCATTGTGCCCACTTCCAACCACTCTCCTCTCCTGCAGTACCACTACTGCTATTGCCAACCCAAAAAGCAGTGTGTCATAACGGCATCATCTCATCCGTGTTCTAATGTCGTCCACGCACCAGAACAGAACTGGAAAGAGATTTATCATGTACACAACGGGACTATTCTGTATTTCGTAAATATGAATCGAAATCTTGTTACTTATATTTGAAGAGATCGCCCTTTGACGATAAAGAGTTGCTGTTGTGGCGCATGAAGAATGCACAGTAAACACGGAACACAACACAACGATGTATGCCGTGGCTGTTTTTTTGCGAGCATTGATGAAATGGAAGTCTCAGGCCACTGAATGCTTATAAACTTACATAGTTTCTCCCGAGGCATTAACTTTACCTGTTTTTCATTTCATTTGATAAAAGTTTACACTGTATTATGTTCCCAGATACATGAAGACACCTTGTGAAAATGAAACCGACTGACGGCGATGGATATCGGTTGTTATCTAACAGCAGGTTCCATGCAATTTTCAATCGATTTTGCGTTGGACCACCAGTTAATTACTCCGTAAAAGTCGTTACATATGCAAATAACTAGATGTCCACAAAAAAACCAGAGGGGCATTATGGTAAACCCTTCTGTGTAGAATTTGTATATTATATGGTGCTTAAAGTGCACCACCCGCCATCACACTCCCACCACCTTCTTGCTCATTCCACACTCAATTTGATAATGGGAGAGGAAGACTGCTCAAGGGAGCTCCAGCTACTCTCCAAACCTTTCTCATCCCCACATCGCCAATGGGCATCCATTACTCCTACGAAGAAACATAACCCGTCCAACCATCCGTCTCTCGATCTCAAGTTGTCTATCGGCATCGGCACATTTGAGACACCTTCCACAGAAGCAGCCAAGACAAACATGAAGGGCATCCAGGCCTTGCAATGGCACACCGCAGAACAAATTCGGCTTGCGACGGTAGAGAAGGCTTATGCAGAGCAAGTGAGAGAGTTGACAAGGAAAGAGATGAAGATGGCAGAGGAAGAGTCTGCCAGAGCGAGGATTGTCTGGCAGAGAGCTAGGGAAGAGGTGGAGAAGGCAGAGAGGATGAAGGAGATGGCCACCCAAAAGGTTAGTCCAACATGTGCCGAGATCATTTGCCGGGCTTGCCACCAGCGGTTCAGATCATGAAATATAACACCTACAGAAGGATAATTGTAATTTCCATGGTTCAGTGTATCAAGGTTTGATCATTTCGACTTTCTGCTGTATTCCTCATTTGGCATAACCAGAGCCACTTGTGGTAATAGAAATGCTGCAAGATCAATTCAAAATTCGACATCAACAATCTCATCCTTGATCTTGTGATTGATACAAATCTCTCTTTTCACACACACACACACACTCTCTCTCTCTGAACAAAGCATACAAATAGACTCAAAATGCAGAGGAACACAGAAAAAAGGTCTTCCATCCTACAAATAGGTAGATGCAAGCTTTCTGATGAAAATTCTGGGTTACTAAACCATAAAAGTAAAAAGAGAAGACTGCATGTTGTCCAGGAGAATTTAACTTTTATAGGTGTCAGGACTCATCTAACTTTCTACAAGATTAGAGAACTTAATTAGTTAACCTGTCTGATGCTGATATTGATCCTTGATGTTTTCATATATTCCATGATATCGAGATAGTCTTCACGATATAGCTTCAACAATAGAGAGGAAACATCTGCATTTCCTTCATCACTGAATATCCGTGGTACTCCTGCAAAACCAGATAGAAATCCCAAAATAATTTCAATTTGAAGTAGCCAATTAAAGTAACAGTGACATATACTGGTAAAAGGCAGCTCACATGGATGGCACTGATAAAACTAAACAGTCTTTTTTGAAGCCTTAACATCTAAAAGCTTTATCCACACAAGGGAAAAGGATGCCCCCCTAGTAGAAAATTTAACAACCACATGCATTTCCCTTTTTATACAAACCATCACTTTCTGACCTTTATTTTTAAAATTGTGGGAGTACTTTGGGGCAATACCATGTTTTTTAAACATGATGATTTGTAATAAGTACATGATTGTACATAAATGCACTAAGAAAATTGGTTCTTTAGATATTCCTCAAATAGCGTATTAGAGTTAATTTCCTCCTAGAGAAGACTGCTACTCTTTGTTCCAATGTGTAGATTCTGTACTCTTCAAATCCTCCAAAAGATCTCATCTCGATGCCCATGCGCAAAACAAAATATGGTGCTGTCTTTAAGTAGTGGCACAAGCATCGAACGATAACAACCTCACAATCAATCCTAGCAAGTAGCAACATCCCATCATATCACCACTCAAAATCACCGATTAAACATATTTTTCATATGATTGCTCTGACCAATGTTCCTACTGCATTTGCTGTACTCCACCTAAGAATCTGGTGTTTGATTTGGTTGATCTCTGGGCATTCTGCTTACACCCATGGATTAGAAATTGCACAAAGCATGATGAATTCATGCAACTGAAAGGTAACATTAGGGTCACTCTGGATGGTTAAGCTTAGTTTTTGACTTTTTGTAAGACAAATCTTGACAGGCATAGAACTGGTCTATGAACAATAACAGAAGTATACCAAAGTCCAAACCAAGAGAATGTGGTCAAATTCAATTGACCAAAAGGAAAAAAAAAATGCAAACTTAACAAGGTCAATATCTCCACACAAGAAAGAGGAGGAATATGCACAGAGACAAAAGATCCGATAGCTTTTCCCTGGAGCTGTGCACAATCAATATCTAAACTGGACAAAGTGTTGAAATAATAGGAAGATAACATGGATATCTTTTGGCAGTCCTAAGAAGAAATCAATCAAATTAGGAAACATTGCATCTGATAAGTGCAAAACGAATGATGGATCCATAAATCTATGTTAGGAACCCCACAAACTAAAGGACTCTCAACATTTGAAAATTGGGATAAAACATAATAACAAATGTGTTCAAATGTCTAAAATAAGGATAAAGTCAAATGAAAATAAAGTATGAAAAAAATAACAAAAACGAGAATGTTAGTGGATAGTGTCTGTATTACTACCTAATTGAGTGTCATGTTGGTGAAATATCAGAGTTCTTTTGTCAAACTTTGTTATAATTTAGATGTAAGATGAAAAACATTTTTTTTATGAATTTATACTACAACAACAGACAACAACTGATTCATTGAATAACATGCTATTGTAGTGGAATTCAATTTTTTTTAAAACATTTGTTATTGGATCAAGTAGGAAGTAATCCTTAATCACATGTAATATTTTTATTTTATGTTTAGGAATGTGAAAAGAAACATGGTGTTCATGTAAAAGGTCTAGATGTTAAAAGATAGGTCTAGATGTTATATGTGCAGCATATTTTTCCAAAAATCCACCTGGTGAGTTGACCCATGGTAAGAGCAATAACTGAAGGACAAACATTAGTAAATAAGTTTTCTTGCATTTGACTCTGGCTATATTGTAATCATGTATACATCATCACTATCTATTGCACGCTAACGTTTTCAAGAGAGAATACTGAATATAGTTGAGAGAAGTGGAAAAACTGAGTTGTCAATCACTTAAATGAAGTGAAGAGATACACAACCCAAACAACATGATTTGCTGTTTATAATTAATCTGATATGATCTTCAATTGATGCTTTGTTTGATTAAAGAAGATGAGATAACAAATCATATGCATTATGCATCAAGTTGCATTTCAACTGTAATAGGTTCCAAATTAACAGTGCATAATCATCTAGTTGCATCTCAACCGTGATGAATCTCTCCCAAATGCAATACTTGATCAATTTTTTGCTCTCTATCTTATTAAGAGCATTGCAATTGAATTATTTTTGTGGGAAAAGGGATGATATCTAACCTAAAAATTCTTCTATGATACTCATATCGGTTTTATACAGTCATTCTGAAATATCAATTAAAGATTGGGTCCTGGCTCCAAAATTGTAATAGATGCATCCTAGAAACAAATAAAATAAAGACCCATATTGTCAGGGGAAAGTTCCAGGCCACTTTTTTTATAATTTTTTTCTTTCAAAAATCTAAGAAAAATGCAGTAGAGGCAAGGAATTCATCGAGCTTATGGGGTCATATAGCCTTTTGAGCTATCTGCATACTCGAGCATGCAGGCGCATCTCAAAACACTCATCCAATGAGTGTGGTGTTGCTACATGGACTCTTATGTAGGTAACAATTCAAAAGGATGTGACTGCCATTAGACTTAATACTTAGGCCACCAGCCACTACACCAACATGTCTATCAAACCAAGTTGTAAATACAATTGTCAAGTCGTCTAAGGAAAAAAACCAAACTAGCTGCAATCAAATATAATTATATAAGAAAAGAATGTGTTCCAGCCAGCAGGTAGCAATTGTCAATGACCGTGATCATCTCTTTACCATTGTTTCTGCTTCTGCCACTTGGACAGCAGTAAAAAAAAATTAATGTTCTTACGAGAAGCACAAGTTCAGAAACAAAACATCTGTCCATAGATATATTTGAACCAGCTTTATCGAAATTTTTTTAATAGAAATTATTACTTCCAGGAAAGAAAATCTCTTTTCCAAGAAATCTCGGGTTTCAATATCATGTATTGAATATATCCATGCCCTCTTTGAACTTGTACTTCTTCTTAAAGTGCCATAATAAAAGTTTTGACTCTTCGCTGAAAACTATAAACACCATCTCGATTATCCCTTGTTGGAAATAATTTGCTATGTATTGTAAGATGATCTAATTATGTTGAGATAGTCTATTTAATCATGGAGCAGACAACCAGCGCAAGGAGATGTTATCACCTCTCATAGGATGGTGAGAGCATTTCAACTATCCAAAATATTATTTTGTGTACTCAAATGACATCAAGGAGTAGAAAATTGACATGAGATGAAAAGAAACCCAGTTGGTATCCAAATCATTGGCCATTAATAATTTTGATTTGACCTTTTAAGTCAATTCCTCTGTTAAATGACATTTTTCTGCCATGTAATTCCAAAAATCTTAAAAAATTAATGAAATGGAGTTCCATGCCCCCATACACAACTATTAATGCAATAACCTTTTTCTTTTTGTTGTTTATCATTTGCATGCAAGTAGCAACCAGTATGCTGCTTTAATTCTCGAAAAAATGTGGAACAAGAAATATCAATTATGTATAATGGAGAAATTTAGACTAACCATGGTAGCATTCCCTTGCTTGTCCAGCCATAAGGACGATATCACCACCCCTTAAAAACATAGACAGAGGCAAATCCTCACGAGATTTTCCTCCCAATAGAAATATAGCTTTACAGCCAAGGCTATAAATAACAGGAAATAAATCATCATAGAGGACATGTGTAATGATGAAAATGAAACAAATGCCTCACATGCAAACTCATAATACCTGATGCTTACAATGGGCTTACTCCAGTCTGCCTCCATATCGTCAACGTGACCACCAAGCATATCACCTGATAAAGGAAATCTATATAACATAAAAACAATAAAGAAACGACAGCATACTCTGTTTTCATGAAATGGTTTAAGCATTGACATACTTGGGCCATAATAGTTCACTATAGCAGCTTCTGGCTGAAATTCTTCTCCTGTAGGCATGGCACAAGCCGCCATTTTCTTAGAAAGGAGACAAAGTGCATCTGGAATCTTATTGTGTGGAAGAGAAATGTCATAATTGCGCTGCAAGAGAGGGAAATGTGGCGAAAATTGTAATAATGAGGAAAGCAAATATTAATGTAAACACCAACATTCTGAAAAAGCTTAGGTTGCCAATAAATTAAGAAGAGCTTTTGATAGAGGAAAAATATGTCATGCTCCACGTGATGAAAAATGAACAGAACAAGCTGCTTCTCATTTTAGTGATGTGTATGTGTTTTGAAGTCTAGAACATACTTTCCAATTAAATCCACACATGTATGAACAATGAAAACATGAGATGCCTAAGGGCTATAATACGAGAATAAAATTTTAGTGCGCTCATGAATCATGATGCTTTCAACTTATGATTTTTATAAATAAGAAAGTTATTAGCAGCTATATTGACAGCTAGCAGTGAGGTAAAGTAAAAACCACAACAATAATTCAGACAGTGGCTCATTGCAACTCTTCTCCGAACTCAGACTACTAAATTGATGAAAATGAACTTTCTCCAAGAGTACTGAACCAAATACATTATAAAATTTATATCGATGTTGGGAAAGAAGAAGAAGAGAGAGAACGCTAACTAATAGATACCTTGCCCCAATCAAATTGCAATCCAAGCGTACTCCATCTCAGTTTCCTCAAGAGCACAGAAGCTGGAATAGGTTTACAATAACGACCACTCTCTACAGAAGAACTGTTCTCAGAAAACATATACCTACACGGTTCTAAATTCCTTCTACTGGCACTCTGTTCATGTCCCAACTCTGCAACCGAACACTCCACTTCAACCAAAACTTTCCTGCCTTGGACCGCGGATAACAAATCATGAACAGGCCCATAAATCGCGGTATGGTTGGTCCTATTCGGAGGCTGGGGAAAACTCATCAAGCTCTCCCTGACCCAGTGGCATTGCTCCTCAACGCTCAGCGCTCCGGGAACGAAATAAAATCCTGCTTCAGCACAACACCACCAGCTTTACACAAAACACACATGAATAACACAGTAAAATCACCTTTTTCATCCAAAAAAACGACGCAAACCATCCAACCATCAGAAAGCAATGAACTTTACGAACAAACAAGTCATGAAACACAAAAAAGTAAAAACCAGATAGCAAGTTCCGGCTTTTATTTCGCGTACCGGGGCGATCACGGAAGCAGAAGACCGGGTGGGGGGAAATGGGCCAGTGGAAATGGTGGATTCCCGGTGGCAACTCTTCGCCATTCTGGTGCGAACGGAGCACTGATTCGAAATCGACGACATCGGAGAGGTCGGTGCTCGGAATCGGACAATTCCTGTGCTTTTTCCTGGATTTGAGAGAGGGGGGTTTGGGGAGCTTGTATCGCTTCTCAGCCCTCCGGAAGGCGGTCCTCTCGGAGTAGGCGGCGGTGGTGCTCCCGTACATCACGGAACACACCACTTCCCGCCGCTGCCCGCGCGTCGCCGTGTCACTTGCAACCCCGTTCCACTTGAAAGCAACACCAATATATAGGTGTCGAACCACCTTACTCGGTTTGACCACGTATCAGACGGAGTACGGATTTATAAGTAGAAGTAATGCTTAGGTGTGTGATTGGAACTAGAATTTGCCCGTGGAGTGACACAAGCTGCTGTGAACCAGTCGAATCCAATCCCGAATCCCCACAGCCATCTTATTTTATGGCTTGTTTTTTTTTTAACCATCTTATTGTTTGTTTTGGGTGAGAAGAATCGTTGAATTGGACAGAAATGCTTGGATAGATAGAAGAAATCCGGAGAGAAATCGAGAATCGTTTGTTTGGTCGCAACGTAGAAAGGAAAATAACTGAATAGGAGTAGGTTACCATAATAGTGTAAACATATCACTAAAATTTATCCTACGTATTGGTAAGTCTTACTTTGTTTGCTCTCCTTTATTGCTCATCCATGGTTTAAAATTGCATTAAAATAACCCAATTGTGTTTGTGTGTACTACCACACTTGTCTGATATAAGTGACAACCCAAGTCCAACCTTAATTTGCCCACTGTTGGATTGGTTCCGTGTTTGAAACATCTTTTCCACCCCAAGAAATACAGAGAGAGGGATAGAAGGGGAAGGAACAGGAACCATCGATGGCGTGTGGCGTCGCGATGCGCTGCGTGTTCTACTCGGGGAGGCTCCGCCCCTCCCTCCCCCGATCCCACCTTGTTGCCGCCTCCCTCCACCACTCCCCGCCGTGCCCCAGCTCCGGGAATAGGGTAAGGAGGGCCCACGCCCACGCCCACGCAGCTCCCCTGCGGTGCTCCCCCAGCGAGGCGCCGGCGTCCCCCGACGACCAGGACCCGCCGCAGGAAGCCGTCCTCAAGGCCATTTCCGGTGAGGCTTGCCGCTTCTCTTCGTTAAAGCTGTGTTGTATGGACTGCGAGGTGTTGTTGGATAAGATCTTACATCGGTTTGTGTTTTTTCCCGTCTGCAGTTTCTGGAGTCTGATGCTTCTATTGGATGCCTTTTGGAGAGAGTTTTTTTTTTTCAGTCATAAGGAACATGGCAAGGGATTAATGCTCTATCAAGTTGCTAGTTGAGCTGCATTTTAGAGCTAGTGATGAGCACTTCAATGGTCAAATGAACATAGATACTAGGGAGTCGTCAGTTATCGCCCGCTTCTTGTTGATTTATTCTTGCTTTTGCAAATGGAGAATATATTAGGATGTTTTTGTCGATTACCTTACAACTTAGAAATAGAAACTCGCTTACCATTCATTAGGTGCCGCAACTGCTGCATTTTCCTTAGTTCAAGAACTTGTTGTTAAATAAATGAAGGATTCTCTCAAGCAGTACGTACTTTGACGAAAATTCTGTATGTGTTGAGAATCATGACATACATATTAGCCTATGAAAAGTCATTGGAGTGTGAACTGATGTATGGGTAATCACACTTGCTATTATATTATAATAGCCGCATAACATACTAAAATAGTGAATCCTCCTTAAGTTGTAAGGGTGGGAAAGGGAGCTCACGTTTGTTTCCTTTGAAACTGTTACGTGAAGTTTGTGACAACTGTTCACAATTTTTTTATCCTCTATGTTGCATGTTATCCAGAAGTATCAAAGACAGATGGACGAATTGCACATACCACAAATGTTGTTATTGGAGGCACTGTGACAGATGATTCCTCCAATGAATGGCTTGCTTTGGATCAAAAGGTATGCTTTTTACGAGGTTTTGTATGAATGAAAAGATACACATTTTTCCTCAAAAATATCGTTGTGCTCTCCTTATTTTTCTAATAAATTAGCAATGGCATTATCTTTTAACAAGAACTAGTTACTCATTTGAACAATTAAAGATTCCAATTTAGCATCTATAGGCTATTGGCAACACACATATACCAAAAGAAATTTGAAGTGGTTAAGAGGAATGCCGGATCAACTTGTTTCTGTTATATGCTGAATGCTCATTTTCAATTATAGACTTAAGTCTCAACCATATACTTTAGTTATAGTATTTTCAGGTTATTGAAATATTTCATCAGCCTCACCTGTTTTCATGACTTCCACAGGTGAACTCATACCCAACCGATAGAGGATTTACTGCGATTGGAACTGGAGGTGATGATTTCGTGCGAGCCATGGTTGTCGCTGTTGAATCAGTACTTCAGCAGCCAATTCCAGAGGTTCGTTATCATTGACTGTCTCTTACTGTTATGATTACAGGCATTGTTTGGGTTGTCAGCAAAGAGGGTTAATTGCTACCAACACTGTCCTTATTGTTCTGAACGATTTCTTTGTCATGACCAAACATAGCCTCACAACTTTAGTTATTTTAGTCATAGGGGTTTCTTTGGCTAATTGGCCCTACATTTCTATAAGTTCTAGAAGAAATCATCCTTTGGAGCTAATCACGAAGAATTCTGTTATCACCGTTGTCAATCAACGTATACAATGAGACAAATAAAAGAATGAGCTAGCTTATACTTGATTTTCTCTCAGGACTGACGAGGCAACCTAAGGGGTGGGGGTGGAATTCTGGCCAAGTTTTTCTTTTTGGGTTTGTACTACACAAGGAAAGCAATTATATTACTTTGTTTTATGGTATGAAATACCCATGTGGAATTTTCTTTACCACCATTGTGGGGGTGGGGGTGGAATTCTGGCGAAATATAATTTATTACGTGCACAAACACCAAACACCAGTAAATTTGTCTAAGGAAAAATAGATTCCCTTATTTTCATAAAAAATATATCCCCTTTGACCACCATTTTTCCCCCTTATTTTGATCCACTAACTCCTGTAATTCTTGTGTATGGGTTTTCTGTTTCAAATGATTGTATTTGGTTGAAGAGCTCATATGTTAATTTTTGAGAGAACTATTGGGTCTTGCTAGTAAAATGGAATTATTTTGAAATGTAACAGATGTCACTATCAAATTCCAAATGGGCTTTATGTGGTAGAGTTCGTATAGAGTTGGAAAGAAATTGAGATAAAAGATGAAACTTACTAAAGAAGTCTATGTAGCATGAACTATTCATTATCAATGATTTGTAGAGATGAATGGTAAACTTCAAAATCCGAGATCCAGGGACATATATGCTAGAGAATAAACAAAAATTATACAAATATTTCCCTTTTTTTGGAAAAGATGTGTTCTAAAAATACATATTTTATAAGAAAGTTATATAAGATAAAATTGTTTCACCTTTATTACACTAATGGTCCAAAATACTGGTGGTTCACATGAAATGATGGTTTGTGACACTGGAGATGTCCAAACAAGCGTCGATACATTTTTTATGCATGTCATGTTGAGAAGCATCTTACACATGAATTTCCAAAAAAGAAATATTCCCAAATATAGATTATTGTTTGGTGCATATAAACTTAAAACTCAAGAACTCAAAACTACAATTTAATAGATGGGTTATTTCAGCTAAAACTGACCCCTTAAAAAACTCAATTTGCAATTTTTTAGAAAATCAAACCAAAGGATGTTGGTCATTGGTTAAGTTTGGTCCACTTATTTAGTTTGAATCAGCTAAAATGTACTTAGTTTTGGTAATCAAATGCAAGAAATGATCAGTTGATGTGGCTATGTTTGGACCTGGTCTCCCATGGTGGGCATGCATAACAACATAAGCTGTTATTTGGAATATATTCTAATCTTTGAAGACATTGCAGGCCCATTTTGTATCATAGGCCTATGGCTGAACTACACCCTGGTTAAAATTTACAACATAACTTCAATCCATTGTCTTTCCATAAATTAAAGTACATGA
>JAMKQA010248810.1:0-17319 GCA_024699735.1 Posidonia australis | reverse complement strand
AAACGTTCAGATACACCCATAAACTGTCTAACCAGTAGTGGAACAGAAGAACTACTTGATGCGGCCATTTGGATAATCAACAACTGATAGTATTTTTTAAGGGTGAACAGGATTATCCACCACAGGACAAGATTTTCCAAGACCGCTAACAGAGATGGACGGGACTATCCACCAAAAAAACAACTTTACAGTTACTCACCAGAGATGCAGACTAGAAAGCATGGAAACAATCAGAGTTCCTACTAGGAACATAAACCATCACAGTCCGTCCCACCTCCTTCAACAGCCACGGGTCCACGTCTTCCTCTCTTCTCCAACTGCAGCAGCAAAGTAGAGGGGCTGCAGGGACGGCGGGACGGTAGGGACGCGGAAGAGGAATGGACGGCGGTACGGCAAGGACGCGGAAGAGGAATGGAGATCACGGTGCTCGCAGACGTCTTCCTCTCTTCTCCAACTGCAGCAGCAAAGTAGAGGGGCTGCAGGGATGGCGGGACGGCAGGGACGCGGAAGCCAGCGAAACCTGTGGGACGTGCAGGGACGCGGGACGGCGCGGGACGAGGGCTCGCAGACGTGCGGAAGCCACGAACGCGGAAGCCAGCGAAACCTGCGGGACGTGCAGGGACACGGGACGGCGCGGGACTGGGGCTCGCAGACGTGCGGAAGCCACAGACGCGGAAGCCAGCGAAACCTGCGGGACGTGCAGGGACGCGGGACAGCGCGAGACGTGCAAGGACCTTGCTCTGATACCAAGTTGAATTAGAGAAGCTAATTAGGTTTTGCATTAGAGTAGAGGGGTTTAAATACAATGCATAGTAAGTAAATGGATCTTGACAGGATCCATATACAGCAGGATCCATTAACCTATACAACAGGATCCATTAACCTAACTTCTAACAGTTATATCAAAAACTACCAGCTCTAATCATGCCAACATAAAGGCTTACTTTTTTATTTCAAAGAAATTTCTAAATAAAATTCGTGTCAGTACTGTTTTAAAGTCATTAGCGTGCGATTCTGTCTAGCATCTAGGGGCATCACACAACTTAACATTATGATTTTCCTACAGGGTAAAGTCTACTCCATTTGCTCCATTACAATATGGAAGGAAATATAAAAAATAATGAGCAATGCCACACTAAACACATGCTCACATCACATTTGATTATTACGGAGACAACTATTTCACTTACTTCTTTTCCATCAGGATTTCTCATAACAACACCATCAACAACTGGTGATTTCCGAGCCTCAGCATGAGCATATTCTGGACCTACAGTGTAAACCTGCAGATTGTACATTGAACATGTCAAAATAACAACATGCATACCAATGATAAGAATTCTATAACAAAACGTACACAAACATGACAAAAGAAAATTAATAGACAGACTGTAGCCTTCATACATACGCAATGGATGATCATGAAAGAAAAGAATAAATATTCAAATTCAGTACTGGCCACTTTTAGTTAAGATAAAATTATAAATTGTATCAATAACATGCAGACAATCAAAAGGGTAATACCCTTCAACGAATACCAGTTTTGAAAATATGGGAATAAAATAACCAGCAAGAAGGAAAACTAATTTGTTAAACAGAAAGGACAAATCGTGCACATGGAAATTGTGTAAATGACTAGTCAAATAATATATGCTGAAAAAGAATCTCAAAGCAAAATAAAGCAGTGGATTATGGCATTATGCTCAATTAACGACAGAAAAATGAAATTGTGATTTTTTTTTTAAATAGTTTAACAAACCTAAATCTTCAGCAATTCCAAGCGTTCCATCAATATGACAACCACTATAAAGTCAAACTTATTTTCCATGTCGACAATGATATTGTTTTGGCTCATACGCACACGAACACTGTAAACGCAAACTTGTTTTCCATGTAGGAAAAGATATTGGATTGGCTCATATGCACTTAAAGGAGGGAGGTTTGTTATTTTCCTTTCCGACACACCAACCTGTTTGCTCAGGATAGATCACATCTCATTATTTCTAACAACATAACAGAAAGAAAGGTTGGCTGAAAGAAGGCAGAAAGGATGCCAGTACACAAGATTAGGCCTCACCAGTGGCTCCACAGTATCACAGGTACAATAGCAAGCCATATGTCCAACTCCCTTGCACAAGCAACATGTCCAGGCATTGCAGCACTTGAAGCACATGACTACCTATGATCAAAATCGACCACAATGCTCTCTCCAAAGCTTGACAGCTGACTCCAAGGTGTAGCCACTACCTAAGGAAATGGTGTTGATGTTGGTAACTTGAGGATCTATCAAACTTTGAGAGTGCCACATCCACAAATGTGTGTTGTTGGTTTTGCCAAGCACTTTTTCCATCATCCAACACTATTATTGGCCCCCGTAGTAGGAGTGCACACGATTTGGTTCGATTTTGATATGAACCATGAACCGAACCGTACCTATTAATTCTAGCTATATCGAAATTGAATCAAACCAAGTATGCACTTAAAACAAAACCAAACCAAACCATCCAAAAGTTGGTCAATTTGGTTCCCAATTTTCAATCAAAATATTCATAAAAACTTTATTCAAAAATATAATTTTTTGATAATTAATATTTAATAGTACATAACTAGATAAAAGAAAAATGATTGAAGAAGGAATTTCAAAGCAAGTTTATCTATTACAACATAAGATTACATGACACAACAAAAGGAAATGTTAAAATGAATTAACCCATCATTTTCTACATCGTCCGAGTAAAAAATAACATGAACACAAACAAAGAAGGTTTAGTCCTATCATAAAAGATTTAAATTACAATACGTATCAAATAAATTGGTTATCTTTCCGTTTTGTTTATCTTCATTTAATCCAACAATTCACATTATATATGTGTCTGTGTGTGTGTGCCAATTATCAGATGAAACCTGTCCTCATTTTTACTATGTAAGGCCCTTCATCTACCACTGTTAAGATTGTATCTTACGGTTGATATTTAAAGGTGTTTTAAAATGTATTTAATTGCATGTATTGGTAAATGTATCAATGACTTAACAATTAACATTGTTTATGCCTGCGTTATTAAACTTGGTTTTGACAAAGAAACAATGTTTCTCTCACGTAGGCATTTATTGCAGACGTTGTCCTAAGAATTCTCAAAAAACTCAACTTATGGGACTATATACATGTAACACCTGGATCCGATTGTCCATTTTATATATAAACCATGAATTATTGTAATACTTTACCTGTCGGACAACATGAGAACTTACAATACTTTACCCGTACATGAAGAATAATACTTTATTTTGAGTTCCTATGTCAACTATCAGTATAGTATCTAGACCTACGATACCATATATCTACAATATATAGTGATAGTTTCAGTGTAGAGTTAGCTTAACTATGATAATCTTGTGTTACGATAACATGAGAACATTAGCTATTTGTAAATGTTGTTAAATATTAGACAACGATAGGTGGTATTATAATACATTTTTTTGTTTGTACATGTAGTATTTAATTATCTATCCTACACGAACAAGGTTATGTTATTGTATGTGAATTGTTTGTCACTAATAATTTTTTACAGATCTATTCGCATGATACATAAACAAAAAAATGATATCGTGTGTTTTTGTTAACATATGATAATGTTTTAGTTAGCGTATAATAACAGAAGAACTGAATTAATTACCGTAATAAAAGAATTGAATTAGATATATACCTTTACATTCGGATCCTTCTCTTGAAAGAGGTACAATAACAACAGTTTCAACGATACATTAACTATTTATAAGTACAAGATCAGTAATACTTGAATTCTTGTTATTGTATGTGAATTGTTTACCTTTACATCGCTATTACCAATCTGTTTGCTTGAAACGTAAACAAAAAAAGATATTGTGAACATACGGTAATATTTTTTTATGAACATAACTTTTAAAAACAACTAGAGATATGTGAAGAAAATGAAAACAATAACATATATTTACCTATGTTACGTGTCAGACAACGTTGTGTTATTGTGTAACACCTGTAAAATTCATTTTGTAATTATTTACATTTTATGAATTTTATTTCCTGGACAGGTGTTACTGTTTCGATGCCTATTGTGTAGTTTTGTGCTTTTGAACTTGGGTCTCATGGACTGGCTTCTTTTTGCATGTTCCTGTGCGTGGTTTGGCACTATGCTTGTGGAGCCCGCTTGCGTGTGGACTGGTGGTTGAGACTGGCAGTTGGCCTCGTTGGTGGTTGAGGCTGGCAGTTGGCCTCGTTGGTGGTGGCTGACGGTTGGTTGCTGTGTGGTGTGCTGGTGGTTGAAACGCGCAGGTAGGCACATTTTCAACTACTCCAGGCGTAGGCTTTATAAGCTGCACTATACTGCACTTCTCCTCGCCACCCGTTGCTTTCTCTTCCTTCCTTCTTCTTCCTTTCCTCTCCTCTTCGACGGCGCTACTCCTCCTCCACTTCCTTTCCTTTCCTTCTCATTTCTCCTTCTCCTTCCTTCTCCTTCCCCTTCTTCCTTTCCACTCGTCTCCCCACCCCCTCTGTTTCCCATGTATCCCCTTTGCGCGCGCGCCGACAGAGAGAGGGAAGAGGTCGAGGGAGTGAAGCGGAGGGCTGTGGTTGCTCGTGGTGGTGCGCGGAGCTCGCGTGGGGTGTCTCGTGGGGTCTACACCATGTGCTTTATGCAAGATTTTTGGTATTTGTTTAGGGAGTCCGATCGGAGGTCTCAGTTGGGGCGATTTCGGACGGTAGGATTTGGACCGTTTTCTGGTTTCGCAGAATTCGGCATACCGAATAGAAACGGCATACCGAATCAGGAGATTTCGGCATACCGATTTTGTTCAGCATACCGTTTTTCTTTCAGTTTAGGTCCTCTAGTCGAAATTCGGTCTTCCGTTTTTAAGCGGTATATCGAATTTGACTTGAGTGTTGACCGTTGACCACGATTCGGCATACCGATTTAGAATCGGTATACCGAATCAAGGGATTTCGGTATACCGAATTTGATTTCGGCATGTCGATTCTGGACCCAAGTGAATTTTTGCAATATGTTTTCGATGACTTTCTGGATGTCGTGTTTTGTCCCTGTGAGAGAGGATTGTGGGCCATCAGTGGTGGTCCCTTGGGACACCTGATGCGTCGTTTTGTCGAGGTTTTTGGAAGAGTTTTTAAAGAATATGAAAATGGTTTGAAAAATGATTTTCAAAGGAATGGTTGGCCTGATTTGGAAAATGATTTCCTGGTTTTTCTGTGTGGACCGAGGCAACGTGGGACTGTGCCGTCGGGACCAGGGAATGTGACGACATTCTTGGGTGATCGATTGCGATGTCCCCTGTTGAGGTCGTGGGGCCGAGATACCTGAGGCTAAGGGGCGTCGGGTCCTGGAGGTATGAAAATCCTTGACTGTCGTCTCGATGTTAGGATTGTGGTCCTCGAGTTGAGGTGTCTTGTGGCATGACGGGGAAGTATGATACTCCTGCTGTCGCTGTGAACACTGAGGCTCGAGTGTTGTCAGGTGTGGAGGTATGACACTCCTTCCTAAGTGCCGTGTGTGGAGGGCGCCGTGAGGAAACGTACCCTGTGGTGGCCAGTGTGGGTGGGACACGTGCCCCGTAGCTGGTAGCGTCCTGAGAGACAGGACAGCCTTCCCAGGAAGGGGATGGCCTTTTGAGGGTTCTCCAGGTGGGAGAATCGCGGGACGGTGGTAGGCTCCTGCACAGGGTGGCTCACCGTGGCAGTGCAGAACACTAGGGTCCCTCCTTAGTGGACTGCGTGTAGCCAGAGTTTGGTTGCCTGGCGCCGGGCTTCACAACTCACTCTGTGTGGTTTTGGCCATTGAGGGCTGTTGCTTGTGGTTTTGAGCCAGTGGAACCCTGGTTTGTGGTTTTGGCCAGTGTGGGCTTGATTTTTGAGATTTTGAGAAAAGAATTTGCAAAAGGAATTTAAAGGAAATATTGATTATGGTTTTGTTTTCCGCGGTTTTCGTGGGGTGCGTACTGGGTGACTTTGGTCACTCATGCGTTTTCCTTGTGGTTTTGTTCGCAAGTGTAGACATGCGATTGGTTTAGCGTAGTGCATATAGTCTGGAGTCTGGAGTCTGCTAGCCGCACACACAGGTTCTGTTGGTTAGATATTTTACTGTTTAGCTTTAATTTTTCCGTAATTTAATTTGTTTAAATTATTGTGGAAGATTTAGGACGTGACATATTGAAACTGATAGTGTGTGGTCTTTGTTCCATGCATTAGTTTGAAATTGCATAACCATATGTCACTCATTACTTGTATTTATCAGTCTCAATGATCCTAAATCATATCTTCTAACAATTTATTAAACATTACATTAGGATAAATAAAATCACCATAGCTACAACACATTAACATAAATTAAATATAATCATAGAAATGTAATGCCAAAACTAAAACTAAAAAGACAGGATTGTAAAATGTAATAGTGAAGTCGTGGCTTAAAATTTTCAATATGATAAATCCATATCACTGATTTCAACAGTAATATACAACTAAAAGCATTACAATAATGCAAATAAGATCAACCACCGTGATTATTGATACTAAAACTAAAATAAAAGAAGCAAAAAACAAAGAGAAAAACCATTATTTAAAGGCAAAGTAAACACGAATGTATTTCAAAATTTCATCCAACAATGTAGCATATGACGAATATAAAAAAAATGCGTCAACAAAAATGCTTACCTGCTAGCCTCCTTCATCAACAACCTCAATATCTAATTTCAAACAATGCACATTGCCATATAAGAGCCGTAGAAACCATATAATACTCGTGATAAACATTATTACTATTTGCTTATTTAATGTAACATTCAAAAAAAAAAACGAAACGTGGATGAAATCGTTTCACTTTATATAAACGATTACTCTTCCATAAGTCAAGTTTTATGGAAATTCTTAGGACACATCCTTTCTTCGTCAAAACCAAGTCCACTAACAAGGACACAAAAAATGTTAATTGCTGAGTCATCGATACATTTACTAATACATACAATTAAATATATTTTAAAACACCTTTAAATCTCAACCATAAGATACAATCTTAACTATAGTAGATGAAGGACTTTACAAAAAGTGAGGATGAGCCTCGTATGATAATTGACATATATATATATACATATGTTATTTGGGAAAAGGATAGCATATTGCTAATAAAGAAGAGATTACATATATCTAATGGGGTATTAAATAATAGGATCCAAAAGATCCAATTACCCATTAAGGCTCACACTATATACTCTAACACTCCCCCTCAAGTTAGAGTAAATATATCTAACATGCCCAACTTATTACACAGATAATAAAAAATCTCAACATTGAGTCCCTTCATGAATATATCCGCTAACTGCTCGGAAAACTGAGTGTAAGGAATACAGATATAACTGAACAACACCATGTCTCTGATATAATGACAATCCACCTCTATATAATTGACTCTCATGAAAGATTGAATTGTTGATAATGAATATTGTAGCTTGGTTGTCACAGTATAAAGTCATTAGAAGATCAACTTAAACTCCAAACCATCAGTAAAGAACGAACCCACATCATTTCACAACATGTATGGGCCATGGCTTTATATTCTACTTCTGCATTAGACCGTGAAACAACATTTTGTTCCTTACTTCACGAGGTGACCAAGTTACCACCCACGAAGGTGCAAAAGCCCGATATTGAATTTCTATCCTCTTGATCACCTACATAACCAAAATCTGAATATGTTTCAATCTGTAAATGCCCATGTATGTTGTAGATCAAGTCCTTTTCCGGTAAATTCTTGACATAGGCAAATACATGAAGAGCTCCCTGTCAATGTATTTGTTTAAACTCATGCATAAATTGACTTAATAGCCTTACAACGAACAATAACTATAGATTAGATTAATTTGCGTATCAAATGTCTGTGCCTATCAGCCTCCTCCAAGAGTATCGATGTACTATCTCAAAAGCAAGGATTTTATTCTAACGATGTATTTTCTGACTTACACCTTAGGAGCCGTGTCTCATATAACAGATCTAAGACATACTTTCTCTAGGTGAGAACCATTCAGTCCATGCTATAGTGGCAAACTCAATCTCCAGAAAGTACCTTGACTTACCTATGTCCTTGGTAAGAAAGTGCTTGAACAAATACTCTTGTTTTTGCAATTCCTATGGTATCACTACCTATCAAGAGAATGTCATCTACATATACTGTTAGAAATGCATGACCAGTATCACTTAATTTCATGAACACAGAGAGATCAACTGCTCACTATCTAAACCCATTGTCCATCACCACCTGACTAAACTTCTAGAATCACGCTCTTGAACTTTATTTCAGTCCATATATTGCCTTTTTAAGTAAGTAGACATAGTTCTCTCCTTAAGCAACAAATAATAGAGGTTGCTCCACATAAACCTACTTAGAAAGATCACCAAAAAGAAAGAAATTTTTTACGTGCAACTAATGTAGAGACCAGAACTAATTAATACCAACTGAAAGCAAAACACAGATAGAATTGAGTAGTGCAATCAACAAAAAACTAGCCTCATAGTCCACATCATAAGTTTGTGTAAAGCCTCGTACCACCAAGCAGACTTTATATCGCTCAACTGAACCATCTGTACTGTGTTTTACTATAAGGACCCACTGACAGTCAACTACCCTTGTTCCTTCAAGACGAGTCACAAATTCCCATGTACCACGAGAAGTCAAGGCTTGCATTTCTTCCACCATTATAGTTTTCCTGAAAGGGTGTTATTGTTTCGAAACCCGTTTGTGTGGTTTTGTGTTTTTGGATTTAAGCCTCGTGGACTACCTTTGGTTGTGTGTCTCTATATGTGGTTGACACTGTACTTGTGGACCCGGGTGTGGGTCCGTGTGGGACCCACATTGTAGGCCGATGAGTTGTTAGGTCGTATGGGAGGCCAATGGTTGCACTGTAGATGCATGCATGCAACTACCACTTCCAGCATGTATTTAAGACACGACAGACGACTCTTCCTCCACACCTCTTTTCCTCTTCTTCCCCGCACACTCCTCCTTCCATCCCGAGCACGCCATCATCTTCTCCTCCCTCACTCGTCCTCTCCTTCTCTCTCACTCCACCCCATTCACCCTCATCTTCTCCTCTCCCCTGTCACTCCCCTATCTCTTCCTCTACTTCTTCCCTCTCCCCTGTTCGGTGCGCTCGATAGTCGACGGACGCGTGCAGTGGCGCACGGAACTTCGAAATGGTGTCCCTAAGGTTGAGGAGTAGTCGTGGACGTGTGTTGTCATCGGAGTTGGTCGGTCGACCGAACCTTTTTCGATATACCGATTTTGACCTGAGTATTGACTATTGAGCTAATTCGATCAACTGATCCTAATTGGTCTACCAAATCAGAGATTTTCAACATACCGAATCAGGGTCCAAATATGTTTATAAAATGTGATTTCCGAGGAATTTGCAGATTAGTTTGTTTGTACCTTTGAGATGGGATTGTGGGTCATCAGTAGTGGTCCCTTAGGACACCAGATTTGTCGTTTTACCGAGGTTTTGGAAGAGTTTTCAAGGATATGAAAATGATTTCGAAAATGATTTTCAAAGAAATGGTTGGCCCGTTTTAGAAAATGATTCTCCTAGTTTTCTGTGTGCAGGCCAAGACAGTGTGAGACTGTATCGTCGGGACTAGGGAATGTGACGACTAGGGAATGTGACGACATTCTTGGATAGTCGGGTGCGACTCCCTGGTCGAGATCAGGGGATCGAGATACTTAAGACTGAGAGCCATCGGGTCCTGAAGGTATGACTCCTCGATTATCGTCTCAATGCTAAGGTTGTGGTCTGCAGATTGAGATGTCTTGTGGCATGACGAGGAGGTATAATACTCCTGTTGTCACTGTGAGCACTGAGACTCAGATGTCATCGGGTAGAGGTATGACACTCCCTCCAGAGCACCGTGTGTGGAGAACGTCGTGAGGAAACGTACCTTGTGGTAGCCAGTGCGAGTAAGACATGTGCTCCGTAACTGGTAGCGTTTTGAGAGATAGGACAACCATCCCAAGGAAAGGTTGACTTTGTGAGGCTTCTTCAGGTTAGAGAATTACGGGACGACGCAGCTGCTGCACAGAATGACACGTCGTGGCAGTGCAGACGTCGTTGGTTGTTCTTTGGTGGACTACTTTTGGCCAGAGTTTGGTTGCTTGGAACTAGACTTCCCTACTCACTGTGTGTGGTTTTAGCCATTGAGAACCTTTGCTTATGATTTTGGACTAATAGAGTACCGATTATGGTTTTGACAGATGTAAGCGTGATTTGAGAAGTTTTGAGGAAATGATATGCGATATGAATTTAAAAGAAAATTAATTATGATTTTGTTTTCCTGTCGTTTTTCGTGGGATGCGTGCAAGATGACTTCTGTCATGCGTTTTCCTCGTATTTTAGGTTGCAAGTGTAAGCACACAAAAAGTTTAGCATAATGTATATAGATCGGAGTCTTGTAGCCACACATAAAGGTTCCTGGTAATTTAATATTTTCTATTTAACTTTAATTTTTCTGTAATTTAATTTGTTTAAATTACTAAGGGAAATTTGGTGCGTGACAATACTACAATAAGCACTACAACAGACCACAAATACTGATCACAAATACTTAGGAGTTTGCTTCTCAATCATAATGGTGCAGGTCAAGTCTAAAATGTGTCGATGTTTGCGTTCAACACCACCATTTTGTTGAGAACTATGTGCACATGAGGTTTGATGCAAGATGCCCTTGAAAGAGCAATAGTTCTGAAGATTACTTTGTAAAAACTCTAATGCATTGTCAGTACGAAAAACTATAGGCAAAACAGAAAATTGATTCATAATTTCTGCAAAATAATTTTGAATAACATTGAACACAAGTTGTCTATCCTTCAAAAGGTAAACCCAAGATACATGAGAAAAATCATCCACCCACAAACACAATGTAGTACATATATGCTGAAATATATGAATCACAAGTAGGTCCTCAAATGTCAAAATGAACTAAATCAAAAGAACTCTGACTCCCTAACAAAAACTGACGTTTGTAGGTAGCATGATAATGCTTATCTAACTAACACGACTCACACACAAAAGACTCAACTGAAACCCATGGAATGGCTTACTGAAAACGACGATGAGATGGATGTCTAAGACGACAATGCCATAATAAGAAAGAATCACCCATGGAAGCAACTATGGCAAAAATCCCATGAGATAACATCACGAACCAACAATTACACATCATAGCCTTGCTCACGGTCCAATCTAATTGTAATACCCTTAAATTCATTTTGTAATTAATTACGTTATAATGAATTTATTCTTGGACAGGTGTTACTGTTTCGACACCTGTCTGTGTGGTTTGGTGATTCTGAGCTTGGACCTCGTAGACCGGCTTCTAACTTCGTATCCTTAAGCATGGTTGGCACTGTGTATTGTGACACTGTACTTGTGGACCCAGGTGTGGGTCCATGTGAGACTCACATTTGTGGGCCAGTTAATGGGAGTGATTGGTGCAGTAGGTTGGCTCGTGCAGGAGGTCGGTGGTTGCATTGTGCATGCATGTATGCAACTACCACCCTCAACGTGTATATATGTTACAACTGACAACCTTTTCTTCCGTACCTCTCCTCCTCTTTCTCTGCACGTCATCCCTCCTCTTTCCGTCCTGAGCACGCCACCTCCCTCCTTCCCTTTCACTCCACCCCATTCACCCACACCCTCTCCTCTCCCACGTCCCTCCCCCATCTCCCCCATTCTTTCTTCCCTCTCCTCTATAAGGTGTGCTCGAGAGTTAACGGAGGCGTACGTAGGCGTGCAGCAGAATGCGGTGACGTGTGGAGCTCCAGTGAGGTGTCCTAGAGGTCGTGGAGTGGCCGAGGACGCACGGCGTCGCTGAAGTTGATCGGAGATCAGAATTGGATCATCGAAGCGTGTTTTTCAAGAACGTACCTCCAACTAATGCATAGAGAGGATGAAATTGATAGAAATTGATAGGAACGTATGCAATTTAGGTAAATTTATGTTTCGAGAATTTATTGTAATTTTATGAGTATTTATTGTGATATTTATAGATATTTATACCGATGGTTGCGTTTTGGGTCTTCTGACCCTTCTGCCTTTGCGAATTTGTGTCTTGATGCATAGTGAATGGATTTTGATTTTGTTTGTTAAGATTTGAAGTAGATTCAAGGGTCTACAACTTATGTTTTATGTGAGATTTTTGGAGTTTGTTTTGGGAGCCCGATCGGAAGTCCCACTTTCGACGATTTTGGACGTTGAGTTTGGGTCATTTTCAGATTTTCGCAGAAAACGATATACCGAACAATTTCAGTATGTCGTTTTTCTATCAGTTTTGATCTTCTGGTCAAAATTCGATCACCCGATTTTAGACGGTCGACCGAATCAATAGATTTCGATCGACCGAACTATCTTTGGTATACCAATTTTAACATGAGTGTCAGTCGACCGATCTAAATCAATCTACCAAACCAAGGATCTTCGGTATACCGAACCTATCTTTCAACATGCCTAATTAGGGTCTAAATGTTTTTATAAAATTTAATTTTTTGAGGATTTTTCGGATTGATCTATATTGTCCCTTTGAGATGGAATTGTGGACTGTCAATAGTGGTCCCCTGGGACACCTGATGTATCGCTTTTGTTGAGGTTTGAAAGAGTTTTCAAAGATATAAAATGTTTCTGAAAATGGTTTTTAAAAGAAATAGTTGGCCCGTTTTTGGAAATGATTTTTCCTTGTTTTCTATGTGCGGATCGAGACACCATAGGACCATGTTGTCAAGATCAGGCAATGTAATGACATTCTCGGGTGGTTGGGCGCGTCTCCCTAATTGAGATCAGGGTCGAGATACCTGAGGTTAAGTGTTGTCAGGTCTTGGAGGTATGAGACTCCTTGACTGTAGTCTCGATGTTAGAGTTGTGGTCTGCGGGTTGAGGTGTCTTGTAATATAACGAAAAGGTCCAATACTCCAATTGTCGCTATGAACACTGAAACTCGAGTGTCGTCGGACGTGGAGGTATGACACTCCCTCCTGAGTATCGTGTGAAGAACGCCGTCAGGAGACATACCTTGTGGTGACCAGTGCAGGTGGAACACATGCTCCGTAGTTAGTAGCGTCCTGAGAGATAGGACTATCTTCCCAGAGAGAACTTGGCTTTTGAGAGTTCTCCAGAGAGGGAGAATAGTGGAATGATGAACGCTACTACACAGGATGGCCATCACCGTAGCAGTGCAGATGTAACACCCCTATCCCGAGCATACTACTAAATCACAGTATCACAAGCATAATTACACTAATTACAGAAACAATAAATAACTGTAACTAATGCTCACCTTCAGGATCACAATGTGCGGCTAGAAGCTTCAACTCCTGCACCGAAACTCAGCTGCACGCGGTCTACACTTGAAAACCAAACAAGCACGCGTGAGTGACATCTAAGTCACCTAATAGGCGCCCTAAACACAGAAACCACAAAATCTCTAGAAAACAATAAAATTCATTTCTTTGATTATCAAAACCTAGTTTTCTTTTGAAAATCCTCTTTTCTTTTTATTAGAAGTCACTTGGGAATTCAATCTCAAATTCATGCTCTTTTCAAAAACCATGTTTCTTTTCTTTTCTCAAACATTTGAAAACTCATTCTAAAACCACATTCTTTTTCAAAAACACACATTTGCATTTTCTTTAAAAACCTTTGGAATTCATTTTCCAAAAACATATCCTTTTCAATACTTGGGATTCCTTCTCAAGATTACATTTTCAAATTCACATCTCTAACCAGATCCAGCCTAAAACACAATGCCTCATGGGCTCAAAACCAAATCATAAATATAGGCTGACAACTAGTCAAAACATCATCATTATTTCATTTCAGGATTTTAGGACTATTTCATAAGTCCAATCCTGACCAAATCACATTTCTTTTTCGTTATTCATTTCCACTTTTCTTTACTGTTGTTAAGAATATCCTTTCCCCTACCTTCCTGCACTGTCGCGGTAGGCAATCCCCCGTACGGGATGTCACCGCCCCGACCAACCGGCCTCAATTTCATTTTCATGTATGCACAGGGATACGTCTCTGACTGACGCCCCATCGGTGACCCGAACAACTACATCCAATGACCCAAACTCAGCCTACACCATCGGTGACCCGAACAACTATGCTCAGCCTACACCGTCACGAGCTTAACAACCAGAACAACTAGGTACGACGACCCAGACTCAGCCTACACCGTCGATGATCCGAACAACTAGACTCAAAAACCTAGGCTCAGTCCACACCGTCTCAAACTCGACAACCACAGTTGTGACATCTGGGCCTGATTATCCATTTTTATTGTAAACCATGTAATTATTTGCAATATTGTGTATAATGATTTATTAATGGGTAATCTGTTGTTTCTTGATTGTTTGAGGTTGTGGTTGACTCTCTGTGCATCTGCTTGTGATTTGGGATCCATATGGAGTCTGATTTGAGGATACACAGTTGCCTCGATTTACGTGCCTGTCTTTTCTTCCTTTCTTTTCCTTCCTTTCCTTCCTCTCACGAGCGGCATACTTTTCTCCCCGTCCCCTTCCCTTCCCCGACCTGTGCCACCAGCGACACTGGTCCGTGCCTCGCCGTCTCCTCCAATGCGATGGGCGACCGACGCGATGCGGGTGGAGAGGAGGATAAGTGGAGGTCGCGGCATGCAGAGAGGGGAAAGGGTGACAGAGAGAGGAGGAGAGGGAAAGGATCGGCGCGTAACCAAGGAGGTGGTGAGCCGCTCGTGTGTTCCGCCGGCAGTGGAGGCTTCGCCGGGGCGCGAGGAGGTTCGCCGGAGTGTAGGGAAGGTCGCCAGAGGCTGTGTCAGGTACGCGACCCCTTCCCTTTCCTCCATTTGGTGTTTTGTTGATAGTAGGATTATTTGCATGAAAATCAAGATAATGACGGAAAATTGTAGAAAAATCATAAAATGAATGGAAATGTGTTGTATTGCATGAGAATGTAGAGATCATGCGGTTAGTATTCATATTAGGGGGAAAATGTGATTTTGGGATTGAATGCTACAGTAGTCGTTCTTGAACCCTTTCCCCTTTTGATTTTCGTTTGAATTGTGTGGTTGATGAAATCATGAATGGTTTGAAGGGTTTTGAAGTAGACTAGAGGATCTACACCTCATATTTTTATAGAAATTTATGATGCATGTTTGGAGGGTTCGATCGAGACTACCATTTGGGGCGATTTTTCGCTGCCTGAACAGGGGTGTGTCTTGTCTGCGAAGAATTCGGTATACCGAAAAAATTCTAACAGATTAGGCCAGGACCCAGGTTTCGGTAGACAGAAATTTTCCGGTCGGCCGAAACCATACCTAAAAAATTCGATATACCGAGACAGGAAATTTCGGTATACCGAATCGAAAATTCGGTATGTCGTTTTTGCCCTGACTTTAAAAGGTTAAAAGGTGATTTTTAATGAATGTTAAGCGATTATTATGGTATGATGGGTATATGTGAATGTTGTTTGTCCCGTGTAACAACATGGAGGCATGTGGAACCCCAAACAAATGGATTTGGGTATGATTTTGGGTTTTGACGTTACAAATGAATGAAAAGATGGTTTTGTGTGTTTTTGGGCTTGAGACCCAAATTATGGTTTTAATGTGGTTTTGATGACTTGAGTTGGGACCCCAGTAGAGGGTCCAGTATTGCAAGGAAACAGAATCCTGCAACGGAAGAGAATGAAATGGAAAATGATATTTGAAAAATTGGAAAGAGTTTTGAAATGAACACTAATAATGTGTTATGAACAAGATTGTGGTTTCCGAGCTTGAACCGGTGTAGGTGAGCCTGGGCCTTTGAGCCTAGTTGTTCGGATCACCGAGCTCGTAGCGATGTAAACTGAGCATGGGCCTTTGAGCCTAGTTGTTCGGATCACCGCCGGGGTAGGCTGAGCCTGGGTAGTTGTACCAAGTTGTTCGGGTCACCGAGCTCATAGCGGTGTAGGCTGAGTCTGAGCTTTTGAGCCTAGTTGTTTGGGTCACCGACGGTGTAGGCTGAGCCTGGGTCATTAGACGTAGTTGTTCGGGTCACCGACTAGGGCATCAGACAGAGACGTATCCCGGTGCACTTATGGAAATAGAATTGAGGCTGGTTGACCCGAGCGGTGACATCCCGCACGGGGAATCTCATCGCGGCAGTGCAGGAAGGTAGGGGAAAGATGTCCTTACCTACTGCTTATGTGTCAGGTTACCCCTGATCAAGGTAACAACAGCAAAGAAAAGTGGAAATGAATAAAGAAAAAGAAATGTGTTTTGATCAGGATTGGAGTTGCAAAATGGTCCTAAAATCCTGAAAAGAAATGATGATGTTTTAACCAGTTGCCAGCCAATATATATGTTTTGGTTTTGAGCCCAATTAGGCATTGTGTTTTAGGCTGGATCTGGTCAAAATGTGTATTTGAAAAGTCTGTTTTGGGAAGAAATCCTGAATATTGAAAATAGAATTGTTTTGGAAAAAAAATGAATTCCAAAAGATTTTTGAAAGAAATGTAAAGGAATGTTTTGTAAGAAAAAGTGGTTTTGGAATGAATTTCCAAATGTTTGGGAAAAGAAAAGAGATGGCTTTTGAAAAAGAATTTGGTTTTGCAATTGAATTCCCAAGTGATTGTTTAATAAAAGAAAGGATGATTTTCAAAGGAGAAAACCAAATTTTTTGCAAAATTATAAGAAATGAGTTTCTTTTGGTTTTGCCGAGTTTTGTTTGTGGTTGTGTGTTTTGAGGCACGTACTGGGTGACTTAGATGTCACTCACGCGTGCTATTTGGTTTTCAGATGCTGACCGTGTGCAGCCGAGCCCCGGTGCAGGAATTGGAGCTTCTAGCCGCACATTGTGATCCTGAAGGTGAGCCTTGGTTACAATTATATTTATTCCTGTAATTAGTGTAATTATACTTGGGATACTATGATTTGGTAGCGTGCCCGGGATCGGGGCATTATAGAGTGGTATCAGAGCTAAGGTTACACCTAGAACACCGACTTGTCCAGTCTAGTGGCTCCCTGGGATTGCACGATAGAGGGTCGTGCACCTGAATTTTTAGATTTGCTGTGTTTTATGGTGCTGGCAGGAAGATGTCTCACCGAGACCGCATTCATGGCAAGACCCCTGTATCTGACTCCGAGACGGGAGACAGTAGTGGTTGGAAGGGGATGAGACGTGAATTTGGCGAGATGATGCGGGGTTTCGCCCAGTCCTTTGGCAGCAGCGGCAAGGATGAGGCGAAGGGAGACCCGTGGATCAAGCAGTTCCGCCAGCT
>JAMKQA010248800.1:0-27652 GCA_024699735.1 Posidonia australis | reverse complement strand
CTCCTTCATCTTCAAAGAGAACAGTCTTTGTTTCAAAAGTAGTTTGTTTGTCAGTGACTTGGTCATATAGAGTAATTCCAGTTTCTGCCACAGTCCCAGAGATGTACTCTCATCAGCAACTTCAATTATAATTTCATCTGACAGGCAAAGCAAAATAGTAGAATGTGCTTTCTCCTTCTGTTGAGCATATTCTGTGGAATTCTTATCAAGATCTGATTCCTTATTCAATGGGACCCAAATACCCTGTTGTTTTAGCAAAGCCTTCATCTTGATTTGCCACAGGCTAAAACTATTATTCCCATTGAATTTATCGACCTTCATTCTTAGAGTAGACATGATTTCAAATGCCAAGAACAATATCTGACTTGTTGGGTATAAGACCGAAAAAAACTGTTGAAGATCTGACCTCCTGATCACTGTCCAGACTGAGAATCAACACAAAATGATGCCGGCGAACCCCTGTTCACTGGAACAGGTCAACCCCATGCGCGTAGATCGCGCGACTGTTCGTGGCGTGTACGGACCGGACGCTCCTCCGCGGGAATCGGCTGCTCCACGTGCAGGACACCACCACGGGCGGCTGGGAGACGGCGCAGGGCTGAGGGCCGCGCAAGGCTGCTGAGTGCGGGCTGCTGGGTGCCGCGAACGTGCAGGGGCACGGGCTGCTAGGACTGCGCTGCTGGAGGCCGACGGACTGCTACTGCTGGGGGCCGACGGACTGCTGCTACAGGTCGCGCGCGTGCGTGCGCGTGAAGGCCGGGAGTAGGGCGGCAGGTCGTTGTCCTATGACCTTCGTGCGCGGAGGAGGTGGCCCTCATATCAGGTCCCGGTGGCACTCACGATCTGAGGGCTTGCGCAAGGTAGAACCCCTTGTCTCCTTCTCTTCCCACGAGCAAATACACGACCAAAGCACCTTCAACAAGCTCTGATACCACTTGTTATGCCCAAAGGGGCCTAAGCACAACGGATTCAAATAGGTTTGGCACGTGTTGAAGGGAAGAATAGAGACCAAAATAGCAATCCACACAAAACAAAACTTTTACGTGGTTCCCCAAAGGCGGGTACGTCCACGGGTGTCTCTCCTTGGTTGCTTACTAACTTCAAATGGTGGAGTAGAAGAGAGGAGGAAGGAGGAACAAAGGGATGACCGTCCCTAGGGCTTGCAGAGCCTCCACACGAAATCTCCTCTTGTTGTCTTACAAAAGAGCAACCCTAATAAGAGCATTGGATGGCCTTATATAGTGGCTAATCATCCATGACAAAAATGCCCTTACACATATATATAATATTCAAGACACATTCACAATCACTTTACCAAAGTTGGTCGGAGTTGATCCCGAAGTTTAACCGTTAGTCAGCATCGATCATTGCCATCGGAGTTGGCTGCTAGCCACCACCTATCAAAGTTGGCCGACGACAATAGACTGTCGGTGGTGGTGGCCAGTGGCACCATAACATGACTTGTAAATATTGATTGGTTTTTTTGAAAAGAAAGCTATTTTACTAAGGACAGTATAGGATAGATGCTCTAATCATTAACATGAAGCTCACTTCTTGTAGCTTTTGAGGTTGGGTTGGCTTCTGAATTTTTATACATGCTTTAATCGCTAGCATTTGGACAGAAATTGGTGATTCGATTACGTTTGGTTCAACTTCTGGGTAAAACAGAATTAGGAGCAAAAGTCCAACTAAATGCCCGCTAGGAATGAGATAGGCCAGGAAATGATTCTATTATCTGAATTTTCAATTGATAGTTACCTTGCATTTTGCTTCATGGTTTACTTCTCAGAATTCTGCGTTAAAAGTATCAACAAGTTATTGTTGTTGTTTGTGACTAGGTACCTATGTTGTATAGATACTTTCAGTTGTAAATATTTTAAAATAACAAATCTTAGAATGTCTGACATTGCATGCCACCTATTGATACTTACAGCAGTTTCAACAAGTTGTTGTTGGCACTGAAAGTATGAACAAGTTGTTGATACTTTCAGTAGTAAAAAATAATTTAAAGTAGCCAATTATGCAATGCCTTGTGTTCACGCCAATACTGCTTTGGCAAACGAGGTCATCCCCTTCAATAGGAGAAGATAAGAATTAAGAACATATCTGTAATGCTATTGATGGTTAGAACTAGATCGCAAAAAGATCAGTCAGTTCTAATATTTTCTGTAACTTTTGCTGTTAGATCTTGGTTATAGTGAGTAGCAGGTTCGTTTCATGTAGAGGTAGATACTTTAAAATAAATATGAAATAATTTCAAACTCTGTTTTTTTTGAATGATCCCAGGTATCGTGCAGTGACGAGTGCATATTACAGAGGAGCAGTTGGAGCAATGCTGGTGTATGACATTACCAAGCGCCAAACATTTGATCATGTGGCCAGGTGGCTGGAAGAACTAAGAGGCCACGCTGACAAGAACATCGTCATTATGCTTATAGGCAACAAGTCCGACCTTGGAACTCTTCGTGTAGTCCCCACTGAGGATGCCAAAGAGTTCGCTCAGCGCGAGAACCTCTTCTTCATGGAAACGTCTGCCCTTGAGTCTACCAACGTTGAGGCTGCATTCTTGACTACTCTCACTGATATTTACAGGGTCATCAGCAAGAAGTCGCTTGTTGCTAACAATGAACCTGAACATGGTTCTAACAACCTCAGGGGAACAAAACTTGTTGTCCCTGGTCAGGAACCAGCGTCTACTGGGGCATTGTCCAAGTGCTGCATGTCCTCTTAGATGGTGTGTGCTTCCTTTCATTGAACCATACATTCCTGGCTCAATCTATACGTTGTCGGCTCGTTCCTTTTCCACACAACAGTTGCTTACTTCTAGGATTAGTCGATTGTAGCCTTCAATATGTATTTTGTAACTGGTAAAGAAAATACACCCATTGGACCAGAAGAAAATGAGGAGCTCATGGTACGGTTAGAACAGCAGGATAAGGTGGAATTTACATCAATGATAGGATTATACAAATTCAGTTGGTTACTGTATTAATTCTCTGTTGAATTTTAATGTTCATTATCTTGTAGTGTGGTAATGATTAAACAAATTTGGAGAGGGATTATTATTTATGTACGTGAAACTAGTGAAGGATGCCGTCTGACATTTTCTCGTGTTATTGTTCGCAGATATTGGAAATCAAACAACCAAATATCTAGGTTTATTAGGTTCATGCTCCATATATTGGTGTCTTGGAAGTTACAACTACGGGACTGGCAAGAATGTGTTATTATTAGCAAGTGACTTCCCATGATTCAATGTTTTAAAAGAAACTAGATTCTATAATGTGTTTTAAAAGAAACTAGATTCTATGAGTCGTGATTTTTTCAAAAGCAACTTTTTGGAAAAGAGACCAACTTAAGATACATTTGATAAAGATTCTAGTGACTCTAATTCTATAAGAAGCTGGTGTGACCAATAAAGATTCTATACAAAATCTTATAAAGCAAACAACTCAGATTCATGTGTATTTTCAACTACTAGAGTAATTGATCATGACTTCGGTTATAGACCACTTGATTTTAGAATATATTTTTTTTTCATTTTTTTTACTTTCATAAAAAATACAATAAACTATTAAAGAATCCTCATTATATATCTTGTATTAAAATAAATAAATAAATCCAAAATATGCATCTCCCATCACAAAAGAAGATTTGTTTGAATGTGCTACAATATAAGAAAAATAAAGATTCTGAACTTCCTTAAATTTTATATTAGAATCTTGATTATGGTTAATTTTAGACACCTAAAATTTTTATCAAAGATATCCTTGGGAAAAAAAAACTGCCCAATTTACATCAACATAATTGAGGTACGAGGAGTTGCAACAAATTCTATTGAATGATGGTGATTGGTTTTCCTTCAAAAACAATGGAATACAAACCTCTTCAGTTTCATTTCCCTCATGATAAGGACTTACGTTCATCAGAAACCCTGCAACGTAAAGTTCAAATCTATGAAGTCTAAATCTCAAAAGCCTGACACTAGAGTTTTGACCACAATATGAAAACCAAATGATAACATTTTAAGCCATAGATTTAGGATTCAAACTTAATGATTTCCAATTCCAATTAGATTTATAAGTCCTCCAAACCAAGTACATTCAAGCTTCCAACCAGAGAAGACGAGACACCCCAGTGTCGTCAAAGTTTCTCTGGCCCTCTCTGCTACACTTCATTGCTACATTCCATTGACAAATGCCCCTTTACGTGTTGTTGACCGATACAACCCCGACCTGGACCGCGTCATCATCTATTCGCCATGTGCATCGTGGGAGGGATTTCAAATGCAAATCGTTTTGTATTCAAACTTCTGCAACAGCAATTATCAACAACTTATAACCATCCAAATAAAAACTTGTTAACCCGAATAAAAATCTGGCCTTCAAATTTACAAACAACAGATCACAGAATCAAAACCAACCATTCATCCGGGGGCAATCTCGTCACACAAGCCCGAAAAATTTGAAAATTCAAAATGGCGGTCCTCTACAGCCCCATAATAAACCCGGTCCAAACCCACCCCTCGACCCCCTGAGAAACCCCGAACAAAACTCCAGCTCATCACCACCTTCCATTTCCATTTCCCCCCTCTCTCACTCTTTAAATTCGAAACCACATGCTGATCGCTGCTCTCCAGTGGAAGGAAAGAACACTCCATTCCACACCAACCCCTACCGTTTCTTCTTCACACCGCTCTCCACCCCACTCCCAGATCTCAAGGACAGGTGGTTTGCAGTTCTGTGATGCCGGAGGTCAGAGGGACCAGGATGGTCCGGGTGGTGGCGGCGCCAGCGCAGCTGGGAAGAGGGTTTCACGCGGGGAGGGGAGTCGGGGCGTATGGGATTCTGAGAGGGTTTTCTCCTGTGAGTGGAAGAGGTGGTGGTTGGAGGGGTGGGGTGGGTTCGTCGGAGATCGGGAAGGAGAATGTTCCACCGGAGAGTGGTGGGTCGAGTCGGAGAAGGCGAAGGAAGAGAAGGAGCCCGTTGCCGGCGTGGTACCCGCGTACTCCGCTCCGGGATATCACTGTTATTGTCAATGTAATGTTGTTCCTTCTCTTCTCTCTGGGTTTTTTGGCACCTTTTGTGTTTTCTGGGTTTGGGTTTTTCTTGGTTTATGTGGTGGTGGGTTGGTTGCGTTTGGGGTTTGATGATGGAATATTGCCGGGTTCTTCTTGTTGAGGTCGCTTTGGTTCTGAAGTAGGGTTTTGGGAGGAAAGATGGTTCTTTGGGAGTTTGGAAGGAAGGTTGGTAGCTGGAAGGGGTGTGGTTTCTTGTTATTTCTGTTTGTTTACTTTGAACTGTTTGGTATGGATTTTATTCTATTTTGGAAAAATGCTCTGTTTGTTTCTACGTCTAGGGTTTTGGCAAGTTTAAGGTTTGAGGGATGATGCATCTCCATCTGGGTCCTTTTACTGATCTCTAATCTCTTGAAGCTGAAATAATTGACTTTTGTAGATTAATTACTGTTTTAATCTACAAGTGGAATTTGAGAATGCTACATTTCCTTTTTGGTTCCTTTGTTGTTCTTGCTTTCTTGCTTGATCATGTTTGCAGCCCCTTTTTCTTTTTCACTGCAATGGTGGTTGTGTTTAAATACTGACAGGCGTCAATTTGATGACACTATGTAAATTTGTCATATGTTGTTTGGGATTGCTGGAGAGGCTGTTTCAAGTAAGCAGAACCTAACAGTTTTTAGACGATCCTACTACATATTTGTAGGATTCAATATTAACCCAATGGGAAACATAGTGCGATTTGAACTTTACCTCTTGTGGAATTTTGCCTTCTTTCATTCTACTGTATAGATTTAGCCATATGCAACCATATGGTTTGGTGGTCATAAAAAGCCAAGGAGATTTAAAACAATAAGAAGAATCGAACAAGAAATAATTGAGTTGTAGCAAATGTCATTGTCTTTTGTGATCCTGTATTCCTGTACCTTAGGAAAAAAGTGATCCTGTATTCCTGTTGGAAAGAGAAAGTCGTTAAGAAAATTGCAAGTATATGATTCCTTGTTCGATTATTCACATAGTTTTACTTCTATTTTAAAATTTTATGCTAATACTTGGTAGTTTGGATTCTCTTTGTATCCAAACCTCTATCTGTAATATTTAACCGTTTGCAGTTGGGAGCTTGATTCGCACTTTTGTTCTGTTTTTTGTCCCCGAGAGGACACTAGTCTATCTAATAGGACTGCATTTTCTTTAACCACATGCATATTCATATGTTGAAAAAAATGGGCAATTGTCCGTTCTACTTTTATTGTACTGGATTGAGTTGACCATGTCCATGTTCTTGAACTTTTAGTAACCATATGCATGTTCTCATTGCCCATCACTGTTGTGTTCCATCTCAAATTTTCTGAATCAGGATATGACCTTTATGAGTAATTCTCCCTGTCCAGGCCATCGAAAGGAGGAGGATTCGACTGAGAGAAATTGCTCGGCAGAGAAACCAAGAGGTTGAAAATTCTCCTACAGATGCATCACCTGATGGTTTGATCCGGCGAGAACTGATCGTTGCTGAAGACACTTCACCCAGTCAACCCCCTCCATCTGTTGCCCCTGGAACATCACTTTGTGAGGAAGTACCCAATCTGCCTCCTGAGTTGATTGCTTCACTGTCTCCCACTATTTGCAAGCCTGTTAGCTGTGCTGATGCAGCAGTCTTGGCGGAGTCGGAAAAGAGGTTGAGCAGGTCCATTGATGAAATTGAAAAGCGTCTGAAGGAAAAATTGAAGAATACAGCAAAAGACACAATGAATGCCTCCAGGAGAAGCACGCTTATGTTGATGCGGTAGATTGCAAATGGATGAGATGCTTATTTTTTCTGCTGAGACAGGCCATGTCTTTCTTGCCGGTGAACCCAGAAAGACATGGTTATTCATCTGCCCTGATTCTATTCTTTAGATTCAACCAACCAATAGCTGATTGGTTTGTTACTTCGGTTTCCTAAGCCTTCCTATGTCTCACTCATAAAACCCAGGACATGATTAATCATCTGGCATGATTCTCTTCTTCGTTTCCACCAGCCAATATCTGATTGGTTTGGTACTTTAGCTTCCTTAACCTTCCTCTTGTTTGTAGGATTTAGCCTCTGTAAATGCAAGGCCATTCCGTGTTGTCAACCAAGAGGGACCCCAAAACTGCTGTCTTCTTTAGTTTTTTTTGCTCAAACCTTTGTACATTTAGGGCCATTCCCAGTTGTCACTTGAGAATGACCCCCCATAACCACTCATCATTTAGGGCCATTCCTAGTTGTTACTTGAGAAGGACCTCCCATAGCCTACTCATGCTTATTGTTTAGGATCATTCCTAGCCGATGGTTGAGTAGGATCTCCTGTAGTCATCTCACTATTGTACATTGTATTTCTTCTTATCCCTGATGAGAACCAAACCTTAACTCTAGTCATTTGATATGTGGTTTGCTCTTGATGTTCGTTTCTATATGCCGGAGAAAATCGTTTTTGTGCATGGAGTGACTTGTTTTCTAGAATGATGAATCTGAATCATAGGAAAATAAGAGGAAATTTTCAGCTAGAAAATAAAGCTATCAAATTGCTGTCAAGGAAAGCTACATTTTCTGAACTAAGAATTTTGGTACATGTTATCACAACTGCATGATCTGAAACTACCGACCAATTTTGTTTGCAGTGTACTAATGCACTATAATTACTATAGAGAATTACCAAGGGATTTGGGATAAGTTGATGTAAAATATAAGCGGTAGTATATCCAAAGAAGGTGTACAAGAGTTTTTTTGGGGGGGGGCGCAAGAAAGCTTTAGCTTCCCCTGTTTGTTCAGTCTGTTTTCACAGGACTAGATTTGGAGCAGCACTTCTGACGTGTGAAGAATGAAATCTCTGTGAGGATCCATAATGCGCTTCAAAAGATGTGATCCTGTCTGTAACTGCACAACAGTTTAATGACTTTACCATTGTTGTTAAAAACTAAGATTAAAATTATCATTTTCTTCATGATTTTCCATGAGAACTGCATTTCAACTTTTAGTTGCA
Organism: Posidonia australis; assembly: GCA_024699735.1. Classification (NCBI taxonomy): domain Eukaryota; kingdom Viridiplantae; phylum Streptophyta; class Magnoliopsida; order Alismatales; family Posidoniaceae; genus Posidonia; species Posidonia australis. The sequence goes on along the minus strand of JAMKQA010248800.1, from coordinate 19,636 downwards.
ATACCAGTCAACATCTAAAATATATCAAAAAGAGAGAGAAAAAGGATAAAAAATACTGATGTTTCCTACAATATGAAGAGGGTTGTCAATGAGTTGTGTTAAATCTGTTAATTATTTGACTTGACCTGTTAATTTAGAATTTAGGTTAAGAATTTGAATATGTTAGATCTTAATTTGTTAATCTAAAATTTTACACTCAGGTCATGGATGAAACATGTTACTCAATCCATTAACTTGTTATGTCGTTAGTGTTGAATAGTATTATATATTTTATATCTTAATTAATTAGATGTTAATTTATTGTTATTTAAAAACTTATAGGCTCTTAAATTTGTTAGATGAGTAAGTTTGTAGAATAATATGAAGCATTTTTAGGTAATGATGATAGAATTTTATCTTCTATATTGTATAAAATTGTTGAATTTTTAGGTGTAATTGTTTTTTATTTTTTATATAAACATTCGGGTTGTTTTAACTCGTTAACTTGATTCAACCAGTTTTCTCCAAACAGATTGGGTTGGGTTACGAATCAAGGGTTGAAAAATAGATTATCACCTGACTCATAGCCTGTTAACAAGAAATAGATTGAGTAACCGATTGACCTTTGACTTGAACAACTTTGAATCCATTGACAACTCCAATCATGGATGACCAACCTTTTCTTCTTCACAACACCATTGTTCTTTGGAGTCTAAAATTATTTTTTTTTGTAAACGGTAATTGATATATATTACACTCAAACACTTGGCTATGAGAAACCACCATCAAGTGATGTAATATATATGATGTCCGTGGGAGTCGAACGAGTCGAACTCTCGATCTCTCATACAACCACAAAGAGACTTCACTATTAGACCAAGTGGCTGCAGACTGGAGTCTAAAATTATTATTCACTAATTAGAAGAGAAAAAATTGTTGGATTTTATTTTACTGAATTTAAACTTTTGTCTGTTGGTGAATTATTCACCAAGTTATTGCTTTAACCACACTTATTTTCTTTAAACGTTTTTGGTTAAATTCTTACTACAAATGGAATTTAATTCAATGGAATGCGTTTTATATAAGACGCAGTTGTATCTACATCTTACATCTGCTTGCTGAACTTCTCAAGTGTTACATGCATATTTTGGTGCATTGTATGTTAGACGCAAGTAGTAATACATTTTACACCTTGAACAGTCTCTAGAAAATTCTGGTAGTGCTAGCTGCCTATATATTGCCCAACTTTCTTCTCTAAGGTGTTCTTTTTCGTCTCTCCTCTGGATCTCTGGGTATCTAAGAGTTCCCAACATAGGAGAGAGGGTGAGTGTGGAGAATTGATGGAGAAGGTACCTACATGGTCTTTCATGGGGGAGAGGAGGTTGTTTTCCTCATTTACGTTAAAGGGGGGAAGTTGTGGCGGGCCTTCGGCAACCTCCAACCTCTGAGGCATCGTACTCTGTCGAAGAATTCACCGGGAAGGTGTTGCAACTCAGAACTTGAGGTGAGTTGTGGTTTGGGTTCTTTGAGTGATTGTGCTTTCCTCCACTTCTTGCGATAATTCTTTGGACTCTTGTGGTTGCATGAGTTACTAAGGACCATTGGAGCTTAGAGGGAGCTCGAGGAAGTTTTCAAAGGAGTCATTGGAGCTTTGGTTAGGTTGGAAGCCTACCATGTGGAGTTGGATTCTCGAATGGTGCAAGGTACACACTCACGTAGGATAGTTTTAGTGTAAATTTTGATATTGAATTGCATGCCTAGGATGAGATGTATTTCTATTCACTTTAGTGCCATGAAATTTGTTGTAGCTTTCCATGCTTAGCTCAGGAGGTTTTAGATTAGCCTCAACTGTCTGGGTGTAAGACGCGAGTGTTGGTGCATCATATGTTAAAGTCAACACATGATGCATTTTACGCCCCAAGTAGACCATGTAGTATATGCCCAATTAGAAATAGCTTAGATTGATTTTGTGGTTAGAAATATGTTGCATGTAATAGAATAGGCACTCTTTTTATTGTATTTTGGTGCCGTTATGAGATGGTGAGGGTGCCTGCAAGTTTCAGGAAGAGTTTGACTAAAATCTATAGTTTGGGTGTTAGACACAAGGATGGATGTGTCATGTATAGGATGCAACATTAGACTTGTCTTACGTCTTTAATTTAGAGTTTGGCTATTTTCCCTGTAGAGTTAATAAATATGATGACTTAGGTTACTTAAGTTTTCCTTAATTGCTCTGATTAAGAATAAACATTATGAATGAACTTAGGTGTGCTATCCATATAATTTCGCCTTGTGAGTGTATGTGTTGTACACTGAATAAAGTATTTAGAGGCACTTATAGGGTGTAGGTCGCAAGTGCCTCTGTGTTTTATGTAAAATGCAGACAATATGGCGTTCTACACTTTACTGTAGTTTTCTTCTGCTCTATTTTGTGATTATAAATGGTGAAGGTTTTATGCTTTAATGTTTTCTATTGTTGCATGTTGGAGGTGTAAATTTCCATCCACCATCCAAGATCCTGTGATATGCATTGATCTTAATATAGATATCAACACGATCCTGAGAACAACATAGACACAACACCCTGCACATTACATCCCTAGATCGATACAAGACAAAGATCAATAGAGATACAGAGGCCAAGATAAAGTCCTCAATTGTAACGACTCACATTACTACACTCTAAGATTCATTAGTTTAAATAAATTAAATATAATTAAATGCTCAATTTATAGAAATAATTAAAGACTAATACAATATCTATTTACTAAGAACCTGCAATGAACGACTGGTGAACTTCGACTATATGCACTAGAGTTAAATATTGCTATTCGTCTACACCTGTAACTAAAACCATTGAAAAAACATGTGAGTGACCAGAAAAGTCACTCATCACACACTCCACGAAAACCACACAAAAATTGGAATAAAACCTTTGATAAAGTCAAATCAAATTTAAAAGCATTTCCCAAAATCATTTTATTTTCTTTCAAAAGACACCAAAACACTAAAGCCACCAACACCTCAAAACTCGAGTCCTACTGGCCAAAACTTATAGAAAAATACTGCAAAGCCACATAGGCACACTAAAAGCACCTTGTGTCGTGTTGCTCGACGCCAAGTTACTAACTGTGGCCACAAACAACCACCGAAGTGCATTGCACTACCATAGACAAACCACCATATAAGGAACAAGTCCGTCACAAGTTCCTTCCATCTGAAGGACCCTCTAAAAGGCTAACCACACACTGGAAAAGCTTGCTCACCCTACACTTAGGCGAGCCATCCTCTCTCAGGACGTCACCAGAAATGTGGCAAGTGTTTTACCAACATTGGCTACACACCTGTAGGGCATGCCCTCTTGGTGTCTACACCACGGTATTCAGAGCAATCAGAGTGTCATACCTCTAGGTCTGAATGATACCCTAAGTCTTAACACTGGAGCAAAAGGAGTATCATACCTCTAGGTCTTTGGATGACACCTTGACCTATGGACCTCAATCTCGACTTCGTGGACGATAATCTAGGAATATCATACTTCCAAGATCTGATGAACACTTACCTACAGGCTTTTGGTCTCTAACCTTAACTTAGGCGACGTGCTCGATCACCCGAGAATATCATCACATTCCTTAGTCTAGGCAACACACCCTTCCGGTATCTTGACCCATCACAAAAAACCATGGAAAATCCTTTTTAAGCATCACCACTTTTGCTAGAAATCATTTTCAAAACCATTTATAAATCACCAGCATATTTAGAAAATCAAAACACCATTTTATCATAATTAGAATGCCAATAATCCAACCTAAAATCACCAGAATAGGGCCTGGTTTGGCACAAAATGCAGGGCCAGTCTGCGTAGGTAACCAGCTGGACTAGCTCGTGATTGCCCCTGAGAGAATAGGAGCCTGAGAACCCAACAGTCGCTAGCCTAAAAATCTCTTGCAAGCACACCACAGACAACCAAAAATCCCATAGAACATACCAAACTGTAGGAAATCACACCATCTATCAATAGACACAAAAAACAAGAGATTTCATAACAAGGGACTTACAAAATTCTTTGTAAAAGCCTTAGATGAATAGTATAAACTAAAATTAAATAATCACCACTAAAAATTCAATATTCATCCAAAAATCATGAAACAAGTTCCATCATGCTCAGAACATCACAAGGAACACGACAATATAAATTTCATGCGAAACAGAGAAGAAAAAGACAAGAAGTGCATATGATAGTTGTGCACAGAAGCCTTCTTCCTCGACATCGACCGACCCTCCCATGCATGTCAATGCCCCCACACATTCCACCGGCTATCACCACCGCTGTAGAGCACCTCATAGCCACTTGCTCAACCATCGAAGCTCACCACATTGTGGCCAGAGCAATCGACAACCGCCTCTCTCGCTTACAGCCAGAAAGGAAGAAGGAGGAAGTGAGGTAGGGAAGAAAAGAGGGAGAAGGAGAAGGCTCAAGGATGTGGAGAAAGGAGGAAGAAGAAGAGGAAGGCTCATGAAGGTTAGTGCTCTTCGTGTTTGGTGGGAAAAATTGGTGGAGTCTCAGACACACCTCTCCCTTATATAGCCTCAAATCTTGGTGGTTGACGTGCATGCAACAACATATCAAGGAGCACATGCAAGAAGCTACAAGTCCACGACCAACCACTCTCCTGCACACCAACCAATACAACACCATGAGGCTACCGACTCCTCCAACAATTCCTCACGCACCAATCCATCAACCCCATGCACGAGCACAATGCACCAACCGAAACACCACCACGACTGAATTAACTGAATGTACCTTGCAGGAGAGATACACAACACCAACCCCTAAGAGCCATCTGTGGAACCTACTTGCGAGACCCACCCATGGTAGGAACCCATGGTTCCAGTTAATTCAGTGGCCAGAATAAGAATTAAAGCCGAAAACCAATCACAAGGCTCATATAATGAGGTTTCATGCTAATAACACTCGTCCATAACTAAAATTCAATAATTCTAAACAATTACAAGGCAAATGAATTTTTGAGTGTTACATCAACACCAGCAGTCGAGATAGAGATTTCGACATAGTGCTTGTTCCCACACCTGCATCAACCCATGTTCAAGGAGAAGGTAACGAGGAGAACATCTCTCGATATTGTAAGGTTTCCTCTACTCTTTTTGAAATCAATCAGACATAGAGTGATGCAACCATCCAAACTGCATGTAAATGACATATTGCTAGTAACATGATGTTGCAATAACATGTATTTCTTAGTGCCACCATATGCAATATTACCTCATGTATTATTTGACACTATATTTAATAATATGAACACATATGCACAACACATGATATATGTACTTCATATTGTCCCTCTATGCGACATTGTTTAATGTATTATTTGACCTTATATTCGATAATACAAATCTATGGATTCGACATGTAATCACATGTATTTTCTTCAACATTGTATTCCAACATGCATGAAAGTCATATGTGATCATACTCAATGCTTGTTTGTCCCAAACAACAACTCGTTAATTGAGGCATGACTCACTTGACTGATCACCATGGGTGTCAATTGATCGCCTAGGGCGTAGTAGCTATTCAGACTTGGTTCTCTACTGCATGACTTTCAATTTGATCGACTAGGGTAGGCCCCATGTAACGCCCCTTTTTTGTATTACATACTAGTATCAACACTACCCAACTAATTAACCAAATAAATAACTATAAAAAACTAAGATTTACAACGAAAATAAAACTTAAAGACTACCTCTACCCACAGCCGTGATGTACAGCTACGTGGCTCCAAACTATTTGTACCAGAACTAGATTACAAATTACAGTTGCACTTGAAAACAAAAAAACTATAAACAACAACGTGTGAGCAATATCAATGTCACCCAGTATGCGTCCACCAAAATCGAGATGAAAATCAATGAGAAACTCACAAATCATAGTTGTCCAAACCAGACTGGAAGGAATACCAAATTCGTAAAACTTAATCATGATTATGTAGAAATTTACATGCAAACCATGCCTTTCCAAGTCATAATTATTTTCCTTTGAAATCACATGCACTTTTGCAAACCATTTTGTGCATTCTCAAAACGAAAACCACAACTAAGATCATCTTAGGAAAACCACACGCACAGTGCGAAAGCCCATCGCATCATCCTGGCCATAGGTGACCAACCAGTCACGAGAAGTTAATAAGGACTCTAGTCTCTCTCAACTACATTGCCATGGTGAACTACCTCCGTGTAGGTGTCCAACCGCCCTAGCCGAAGCCTCACATATCACATATATTTCACACATACATAGGGTGCGTGCACTAACACTCCTTGGTAATTTAGATCTTCCATGTTCAAGCCTTGTAGTACCACCACAATAGTCACGAGGCTCCATCCTCGGACTCAAGCTCATAAACCATGGAAAACATTTCCAAAACATATGTATTTCTTTTTTTCAAACCATTTTCCAAAGCATTTTCACATCACAATTTATTTACCAAACTGAATATAATGATCAAAATCAACCAAAACATCCTTAATCATCAAAGTTGGTTGCACTGCTATAAAATTACAAAAAATACATTAAATCAAAGGACTCTAAGTCTTCTACCAATTGGGACTAAAATCATAAAAAACTGTTGAGTATAACTTGAGATATGAAGATACAAAACTGATGAGTTCATTGGTAAGTACTGTAGCACCCAACTTGAAATTCCAACAAAGACCTATGAATAAATCACTAAAAATTCTGAAATCTCTTCCAAGCATCAAGAACGAACTAATCTACATATTTATCACTAATTTAAATAGAAATAGGAAAGAAAAAAAGGGAGGGATGTGTACCCAGTGCATTTCCGACGAGCCCTCCTTCCCTGACGAGCCTCCCTTTCTCTTCCAGCCATTGAATTCCCATCCTCCTCTCTCACTCTCACTCTCAAAACCTCTGGTTCTCTCCCACTCTTTCTCTGATTCGACCTCCTTTCTTCCTCTTCTCCTCCTTTTATTCCCTCTATTCTTTTGTCATCGACAGTCGCTTGGAATCTTGGGTTGATTAGCGACAGGGAATGGTGAGAGTCAGCGCATGTAGGGTTTGGAGTTTATTGTGGAGGGTGGTGGTGCATTGAAAAATTGATTGTTACTGTGTTATTTTTTCGTGTTTCTTCCTTCCTAGGGTCCTACATGTACATGGGTCACAAAACACCAAAGCACCACACCACATAGGGTGTCAGAAAGAATCACTCAAATAATAATGGAATAACCATAAAATCATCTTGATTACTCAAACAAACACACAATTATAGGTATTTAGCTTCCAATCATCTTGAATTGTGCCTCTAATGTGCGCTAGCAAATTGCGCTAAGGAGTTGCACCTTGTATTTGTGCCTACTATACGTACAAGCCTATGCTGACCACAGATGTCATATTCTACCCCCTTAAAAGAATTTTGTCCCTGAAATTTGCATCTAGTAAAACAAATGAGAGTACAGTGATTGAATATCTGCTTCACTTTCCTAGGTAGCTTCCTTTGTGTCATAGTGTTGTCATTGAACTAATACAAGGAGAATCACTTTATTTTTGAGGACCTACTCCTTTCGATCAAGTATTTGAATAGTGTCATTTACCATAGATAAGTTTTCTTGCAGCTCTTCTAGTTATAATATTATTACCTGGGACGTGTCTGTCAAACACTTCCTCAGCATAGAAACATGAAAAACGTTATGCACACCTAAAAGTTTTTAAGGCGAATCCAACTTGTATGCTACTTCACCAACCCTTTTGGAAATCTAGTAGGGCCTGATGTAGTACAGACTCAGCTTTCTCTGTTTCATAAATCTCGTCATCCTTAGGTTGGTGATACTTGTAAGAAAACTAAGTCTCCTACTTTGAATTTTAAAGGCCTTTGCCTTCTGTCCGTATGGTTCTTCTGTTTACTCTGTGCAATTCCTAACTTCTTTCAGATTAGGTCCACTTTGTCTTCATACTGCTGTATAATCTCTAGCCTAAAAGTTGATGTTCGCCTACTTTGCTCCAGCATGTAGGCATCCTACATGGTCTGTTATACAGTGCTTCATACGATGCCATCCCAATGCTAGAGTGGTAACTGTTATTGTAGACATACTTGATTAGTGGTAGATGTTCTTCTCAACTTCCTCCAAAATCCAAGGCACAAGCCTTCAACTTTCTAGTGTCAAAATAATTTTTTCAGTCTGACCATTTGTTTGAGGGTGAAAGTGGTAACTGAAATTCAACACAGTACCGAATGCTTCCTGCAACACTCCCCGGAATCTCGATGTGAATTGTGTCTCTGTCAGACACAATCGACATTGGAACTTTATGCAGTCGAACTATTTCCGACACGTACAATTTTGTCGGTTGCAATAGTGAGAGATTCACTCTCATGGGCAAGAAGTGTGTTGACTTTGTGAGTCGGTCAACGATTACCCATATTGTATCATTTTTTCTCTTGGTCTTAGGTAATCCTGTCATGAAATCTATCGACACATGTTCCCATTTCTAGACTAGAATATGAAGAGGTTGCAGAGTCCCTTCGGACTTCTGGTGCTCAATCTTCACGATCTGACAAGTCACACATTTTTGTCATGTGTTTAGCAATTTCCTTCTTCATTCCAAGTCACCAAAAATTTCTTTTCGGATCCTTGCACATCTTTGTACTTCTTGGATGAATTGTGTATTTGGACCGATAGGTTTCGTCTAACAATCTTTGTTTCATTTCCTCTACTTGAGGTACGTATAGCCACAAGTCATATTTGAGCCCACCATCTACACTAACATAGAAATGAGACGCCTCTCTCGCCTCCAGCTTCTTCCACATCTTTGGTGCGAAAGGATCTAGTTGTTGAGCAGTCACAATGGCTTTTAATAGCCTTAGGCAAATAAACAAGTTTGCCATCCATACTCTATCAAGTTTTTGAGACTACCTTCATGGTTTACACTCAATCAACTCTTCTAGTAGATGCCATTCCTTGGTCATTAGGCTGGCCACAATATGAGTTTGTCTACTCAATGCATCCACGACTACATTAGCTTTTCCTAGGTGGTAAGACAGACTAAAGTCATAATCTTTGAGATATTCCATCCATCTCCTCTATCTCAAGTTCAAGTCCTTCTGTGTAAAGATGTATTTCAAGCTTTGATGGTCTGTGAATACTTCGAATTGTTCGTCATACAGATAATGCCTCTAAATCTTCAATGTAAAAACCATTGTAGCCATCTCTAAGTCATGAGTGGGATAATTATTCTCATTGTCCTACAATTGGCGTGAAACATGCACCATCACCTTCTCATATTGCATCAAAACACACCCTAATCCAGTCCCATAGATATCGCTATATACCGTGAAACCATTACTCCCATAAAGCAAAGTCAAGAATAATGATGTGACCAGACAAGCTTTCAACTCATTGAAGCTTTTTTTGCATTGCCAATCCCATATAAAGGGAACTTCCTTTTAAGTCAGCCTCATCAAAGGTGCTACGATCTTTGAGAAATCCTAGATGAATCGTCTATAATATCCTACCAAGGCCAAGAAACTCTTAATTTCTGTCACATTCTCTGGTCTGGTCCAACTGTTCACCACTTCTACTTTGATCGGATCCACTTTAATACCTTCTCTTGAGATGATATGGTCGAGAAATGTGACCTCTTTCAGCTAAAATTCGCATTTAGAGAACTTTACATAGAGTTGATGTTGTCTTAGTGTCTCTAACACAGTCCTTAGATACATCTGGGAGGTCTCTACATTAGGAAAGTATACCATCACATCATCAACAAATACTACTACAAATTGATCTAGATAGGGCCTGAATACCCAGTTCATTAGGTCCATAAAAGTAGCTAGTGCATTTGTTAGCCCAAATGGCATGACCAAGAACTCATAATGGCCATATCGAGTCTGAAAGGTCGTCTTGTGCACATCTAATTCTCAGATCTGGAGTTGGTAATAACTTGATCTTAAGTCTATCTTCGAAAGGATCGAAGCTCCTTGCAACTAGTCAAACAAATCATCTACCCTGGGCAATGGATATTTTTTCTTCACAGTAGTCTAGTTCTTCATCTGATAGTTGATTTATAGTTGGAGCGAACCATCCTTCTTCTTGACGAACAATATAAGCACATCCTTAGGTGATACACTTGGCTTGATAAATCTTTTGTTCAATAGCTTTTGTAGCTGATTCTTGAGCTCTCTCAGTTCAATTGGTGCCATCTGTAAGGAGTTTTCGAAATAGGGTTTGATCTTGGCAGTAGTTCAATTAGGTACTCTACTTCTCTGTGTGGCAACATACCAGGTAACTCCTTTGGAAAAAACGTCAAGATACTCTTGAACAAATGGTATATCTTTTACTCTTAGAGAAGGCGAGGAGGACACTGTCAATGGCCAAATATCTTACACTGTCTCTTGCTAGAAAATGGTAGGCCTTTATTGTCGAGATCACCTTCTTCGGTTCTCCCAATTTCACTCCTTGCACCATACATAGTTCTTGGCTTGGACATTTGCCAACATTCTCTTCTTTGCTTAGTCTATCATCGCCGAATGCTGCGCCAACCAGTCTATTACGTTATACTCCTGCATGTCCATTATTATCAGACTGGCCTTGACGTCCTTTTCTCCCAACTTAACATTAACTGAACGTAAATACCTCCATGCTAGGCTATGCTTTCCCAATGGAGTCACCACATCAAGATGAAAGGCCAATCTAGTAGGTCTGTTTCTTACCTCAACTGCAAATGACTCAGAGATAAAGAAGAATGAACTCCCTGAGTTGAACTACACTCTGGCTACTCGATTAGCCACCAAAAAAAAACCTAATAATAACACACATCATAACCATAAATCATAATTATTATAGAGAACAGTATTGGATATGTAGTTACATAAAGAATGAAAGATCTATATTATATAACTTATCACTGCTCCTTACCCTCTACAACGTCCCCTGAAGGAATGGCATTAGGAATAGATATTATGAACACTCGGCCTTTGGTTGGTTGGCGAAGTGCATCCCCAATTAGCTTTGGAGGATTAGGACAACTCTATTGAATATGCCTAGTCTTTCCGCAATTGTAGCATATTATGCCATTCAGACTCCATTATCGACGAGTACGATGTGACACTATGTGCCCTGTCCATCCACAAGAGTACCAAGATTTTCCTTTTGAACCACTATTTGAACCAGTCCGATTGTATCCAGCACCTCCCTTTCCAGCAACACTATGTCCTTCCTCAATGACTGAACCAGGGTGCTCTTTCTTCTTCTTTCTAGAGCTCCTAGAAATCCTAAAACTCCACACCTCAGAAGTAGAAAGTCACTGGGTGAACATCTTTCCCTTTTCCTTAGGATGGTTTTCTAGGAACAGCCTGCACTCATCATTATATTAGGCTGCCAAGTCTACTGCGTCTACCAAGGTTTGGCACTGGTAGCCTAGGACCATCGACTTGAGTGTTAGGTTATGTTCTTCCATGAATCTCTTGGCTTTGCACTTCTCTATGTCAAATGTTTGCGCAAATTACTCTAGTCGGGTGAAGGTTGCCTCGTATTCTATCACTGTCATGTTACCTTACTTTAGGTTGTGGAACTTCTTGTCCAATCTATCTCTCTCATGTGCTGGGAAGTATTTTTCATAGAAGACGTCTCGTCTTCCCAAGAGATCATCAATATGTCGGAGTTCGAGAACTTCATGCGGCGTATGACCCTCCACCACTGGTCAACGTCGCCTTTGAATTGAAAGGTAGCTAGCTAGACTTATTTCTCTGTTAGGTACTTTATGCTCTCTAAGATCTTTTTCACCTCCAACAACCACGTCTTACATTCTTCTAGCTTGCCTCAGCCATCAAAGGTTGGTGTGCTCAACTGACGAACTTGCTTGAGCCACAAATCTACCTTGATTCCGTCTAAGTTGCCTCCATTGAGGGACTAAACAAGCCCTTGTATCATACTGCTCATCTCTTGCTGCATTCCCCTCCATCTGTTATCTTTTCCCATGTCAGATCTCGACATGGGAGTCTTACCCATACCCTTGCCTTTGAGTAGTATCTTGCTACCACACAAAATACACAATAAATCAGGTGTAAGTGCTTCACTATATAGTCCTTAAGGAGTCACTAATACTGGACACCCTAAGCTGGTGTACTTAGTGTAATTCTCCTGAAGGTGAATTCTCCTAAAGATGTTGCTTTGAATGCAGCAAGCTTAACCACTTTTGAACCTTATTCGACATTTTAATTAGTCCGAGATCATTGCACAAATCGACCACAAGTCTATGGTCCGATTAACAATTCAGGCAGTTAGATAGAGAGTACCAATATGGAGCACTAAATTGGAGCACCAAGTTGACACACCAAGGTGGTGCACAACCACTTTTCAGGGTGCTGGCTGTTGGCTTTCCATCTTCTGTGCCTGTAAACTTCACTTGCGAATATTCCTCACAAATTTACGTAAGGTCAATGAGTTTCAAGGCCTTTTGCATCCCAAGGAATTACCTCTTGATCCTCTTTAAAAGGTCATCTATAAGCAACATTTCTTTTCTCTTGGTAGTCCACCCACTCTTAGCAATCAGTTCTCTTGCATCCCTGAGCACTCCCTTGCATCCTTGAGCACCCCTAGCAATGTCCAAAGCATCAAGGAGAAGCCACCTCGAGCCACCAAGGAGTACATCCAAAGGTATGTTCCCTTTTCACCTCCATGTAGTCTCTGCATGACTTTTTGAATGAAGCTCATACTGCAGATTCAATTGATACAATACTTTTACATTCATGTTTCTTGCATCTTTTGCCATAATGGTATTTACTTGCACTTTTGCTGTGTTGATGCTCATTTGCACTTTCTTTGCTTAGTTTGGAGTTTATGATGTTTTCTTTTTATGCAAATCTGTTCAAAATTGTCAATCATGATGTTTGCTGGTACTATGACGTGCCTTTTGCATCCCATGTCATGTTTCCCTACTGTTTAAATCCTACAAGATATTCTCATGCATCATAAAGAAAACATGTGCAACTGCAGTCCATGTGAACCTATGAGAATGATTAGAAAAGAGAGAATGAAATGGATGCTCAAGTCTTGATTACATAGCATGATTGTGTTCCCTGACATCTGAAATAATGATCTGAATAGCTAGTAACCTAATTCATTGCATGCATCTGACCCAGACTCTGAAATCAAACTGCAGTTTGATTTAAGATTTCTAGGGTGCACCAAACTGACGCACCAGGCTGGTGCATCATAGTTTGCATGCTTTCCTGTTTGTTAGGGTCCTGATCTTTTTGGGGTTTGATCTCTGATATGCCATGTTCTTGCTTGCATGATTTTAGCATATAATAACCCTGTTTGCATTGGTTTAGCATCTAGTGAAGTTAGCTTGTTACCTGGATTTGGTGAACTGGTGGCTTTTCAAGACTCTCTATGTTGAGTTCTTTTGCTCTTGTTTATGATCCAGACCCAAGTAGCATAGTTAGGATTCAGTGGCTTTTATTAGAGTAGGGTGGTGTGGTCTTGTGTGAGGCATATTGCCCTTGAGCACAAGGCCCATGACATGTTCTCTTGGGTTTCCTCTTTCCTTTATGACCTTGTGGAAGAGGGGGAAACTCACTCGCACGTGATCAGGTGTTTTAGATGTCCATGGTGCATTTTTAGATGGTTTTATGCATGTTTGCAAGATTTTATATCGCATGGCACATTAGTCTAGCTTATTGTCTGATCTGCAATTTCTTAGGCGCATATAGGTGGCGCACCATATAGGCGCACATAGTTGGAGCACCATATAGGCGCACATATGTGACGCACCAGACTGGCGCACCTGTCTGTTTTTCATTGCACACAGTAGCTTTTTGGCATGGTATTAGCATGATTCTCGGTTTGCTTTGCCTTTGGTTTTCTTTGGGTGTCCTCCTGGATATATCAGGATGACTGTAGTCTGTTTTCATCCTTTTTTATGCATGGTAGCTTAGATTTTGCATTTAGCAAAGTGAGGACGAAAGTCACTCGGTGTTATTGGATCTTTGGTCATATCCGTGCAATATCTTTACACTGGTGCTTGACCTACAACTTGGGTGACCTTTCTGAGCATTAGGACACATCCTACAGTCTCTCTATCCATGTTTAGCATAAGGCACCACTTACATATAGAGTTGCATTGCATATCGCCCTCGGGTGTACAAAAATAGGCTGTAAAGCCAGCATTTCATATAAGTAAACAAGAAATCCATGAAAGACCGATTTCTGGGCACATGAGGGTGCCTAATACCTTTCTCGTGCGTAACAGGGATCCTTACCCATTTTCTGGTTCGTGTTGACCTTTTTTCCATTGGCTTGTTGCATAGTTTTACTATTTTGAAATGGTTTTCCTCGTCTCCCGTTTTTAAGTAGACTAGATGGCGATTCCTAATATTTTATCATTTGCCTTTTTTTTTGTTTTGCTGTGACTTTACCGACGCTTGCGCATTTGGCCTTTCGTGCCACGCACGAGGCTGTCGCCGGCATGGTTACACTTAGGTTCTGATACTACTCTGTAACGCTCTCGCTTTTTGTGTTACATACTAATATCAATACTACCCATCTAATTAACAAATAAATAACTATGAAAAACTAAAATTTACAAAGAAAATAAAGTTTAAAGACTACCCCTACCTAGAACCGTTGTGTGCGGCTACGTGGCTCTAAACTATTTGCATCAGAACTAGATTACAAATCACAATTGCGCCTGAAAACAAAAAACAACACAAACAAAAACGTGTGAGTGATATCAATGTCACTTAGTACACACCCACCAAAATCAAGACAATAATCCACGAGAAACTCACAAATCACAGTAGTCCAAACTAGACCAGAAGGAATACCAAATCCATAAAACTTAATCATGATTATCCTGAAATTCACTTGCAAATCATGCCTTTCCAAATTATAATTATTTGCCTTTGAAATCACATGCACCATTGCAAACTATTCTGTGCATTCTCAAAACCAAAATCACAATTGAAACCATATTAGGAAAACCACATGCATAATGCGAAAACTTTGTCGCATCACCATAGCCACAGGTGACTGAACAACCACAAGTAGCTGACGAGGACTTCGACCTCTCTCAATTGCACTGTCGTGGTGAACTACCCTATGTAGGAGTTCAACCATTCTAACTGTAGCCTCACTATATCACATATATCTCCCACACACACGGGGTGCGTCCATTGATGCCCCTTGGTGCTTGAGTACCTGAGGACTCAAACCCCAGATCCAGCTAACATCGACACTAAGTATAATCCAAGTCCTCCACATCTAGGTCTTGTAGTACCACTACAACAGTCATGAGGCTCTACCCTCGGACTCAAGCTCATAAACCATGGAAAACATTTCCAAAACATATGCATTTCTTTTTTCCAAATCATTTTCCAAAGCATTTTCACATCCCAATTTATTTACCAAACTAAATGTAACAATCAAAATCAACCAAAACATCCTTAATCATCGAAACTGGCTGCACTACTAGGCAAATTTGGGCCTAAAGGTGCATCAGTGAAGTGTGCTATTTGCGCCAATAATGTGCACCCCAGGCAAAAACTCAGGGCAGTAAACTTAGAGCAGTTCTCCGAAAATCACCTTGAAGTAGGAACCTTCGATGGTCTCACCACAGGCATTTTACAATCACACAAAATACATGAAATCGGAGGGCTCTAAGCCTTCTACTATTTGAGATAAAAATCATTAAAAACTGTTGAGTATAACTCGAGAAATAAACATGCAAAATCGAAGAGTTCATTAGCAAGTACTATAGCCCCCACCTCGAAATGGCTACAAAGATTTATGAATAAATCACTAAAAATTCTGAAATCCCTTTCATACATCATGAACGAAATAATCTACATATTTATCATTAATTTAAATAGAAATAGGGAAGAAAAAAGGGGAGGGATGCGTACACAGTGCATTTCCGACAAACCCTCCTTCCTCGGTGAGCCTCCCTTTCTCTTCTGGCCACTGGATTCCCTTCCTCCTTTCTCTGTCACACTCTCAGGCCCTCTGGTTCTCTCCCACTCTTTCTCTGGTTCGACCTCCTCTCTTCCTCTTCTCCTCCTTTTATTCCCTCTATTCTTCGTCACCGACAGCCACTCGGAATCTCAGGCTGACTGACAGTAGGAAAGGGCGAGAGTTGGTGCATGTAGGGTATGGAGTTTACTGTGGAGGGCGGTAGTGCATTGAAAAGTTGATTGTTACTGTGTTATTTTTTGGGCATTTATTCCTTACCATGGTCCCACATATACATGTGTCACAAAACGTCAAAGCACCACACAACACAGGGTGTTAGAAAGAATCACGTAAATAACAAGTGCATAACCATAAAATCATCTTGATTACTCAAACAAACATATAATTACAGGTATTCAGGTTCCAAACATCTTGAATTGTGTCCCTAATGTGCACCAGCAAATTATGTTAGGGACTTACGCCTTGTATTTGCGCCTACCATATCATATATGCACAAGCCTACACTGGCCACAAATGTCACACCTCAATACTTCATCCTCTTAACATATGATAAGGGATAGAATATGACATCATAAATCAAATCCATATTGATATTATATTTTATTTATTTTGACATTAATTCATTTTATTTTGGCAACAATCTGATTAAATCATGTTTGATTTCATAACTAGATCGATATTATATTTGATTCTATATTTGAACATGTGTTTTATCGACATGACATTTGATAATACGTGTTTAATCTGATATCTTTCTCAAACATCATGTATGTTATTCACGTGTTAAATTTTGACATTGTATTCGAACATATATAAAAATCAAATGTCATCTCAACCTCGAACTAGGTTGGGTGACCGATCCCACATTATACGTGGGTCGTTCACTAAAGGTGTTGTGGTATGACTCACCCAGTCAATCACTCGAGACATAAGGTTTGTTTGGCATTCAAGTCGATCGTCCTAGAGCTGTCTGGCCTTGAACTAGGCTGGACACCTGATTCAACATTAGTTATATTATTAAATCATGGTAGATTGCGTATTTTTATTGACATTATATTTGATTGTATGTATATTTGATCTGTATTTTGTTTTTGTAATAAGTTGTGTATTTTTCATCAACATTATATTCAATCATACATGTGTTTGATCTAACGCTTTGCACTTTGACAGTATATTTGAGCACACATATTCGACACCATATTCAAACACATGAAAATCATATCTACATGTGTCGTTCGGTCTCAAATTGGGTTGGGCGATCGATTGCATAAATACCTATTTATTTTCAACATTATATTTGAAACATACATGTAAACTATTTGTTAATCTCGACATTATATTTGTAATTACATGTGGATCATTTCTTCTGTTTTGCCATCATTGCATGAAATCTTTACTATATTATAGTTGGAATATGTATGCGACAATCGTAAATTAGGTTCTCCTGTGATAATTAATGGTACCTTATTGGAAGTGATCCGGAAGAAGTCCGAACAATAAAAATTCATAATAATACTCCAATATTTGTTGAAAAATATAAATTCCACAAAGGATGAAAAAAGAACCTGCAAACATTGATTTACATCATTCGATCGATTGACGACCATTCGATAAATATTGTTAGTTACGATCAAACATTTTGGTACGTTTTGGAGTGGTTAGCCATGTTAGTTTTGTAGCCGTCCTCTTAGATTAATGGATATAAATCTACTATTATTTTTATATCCTTAGGACTTATATATATACACTGATTATCATTAGCAAATAGACAAATCTTATTCTTGAGAGTTGCTTTAAGGAGTAGAGAGTTCTTGTTTCTTTCTTTTTCATCCTACGAGTGTAACTACGGACTTCTGGGTTTTTTCTTCTTTTTCTACTCTTTCTTCTTTTCACTAACTTTTACTCATATTTTGTTGAAGATAAAAACCATGTAAATTCTGTTGGTTTACGTTTGTATTGTTGACCTTATTTGTTTTTTACTTGATCGACTCATATTTAAAATTCAACTGAAATAATATCCAAGTGAAAGTACATTACTTGAGAAATTGAAGGCACAGAAGATAAGAGAAGGAAAGGAAAGAGAGGTTGTCATCTTGTGCAGTACGTGGATTGGAGTAAGGAGAAGGTGAACGTGGGCATTGACGATGGTGCGTTTTTGTAGGAAAATTAGCGATGGTTGTTCTGGGAACTAGGATGTAGGAGGACCAGGCCTTTGGATTGTGGCTGAACGTTGGATTGGACAAACATTGAGCACATTTTGTGAACTTCGTTTTCAAAAGTTTAGTACTCTTGTGTCATATATTTCTTGGTTCTAACAAGTGCATGTGTAACGGTTCGCGTCGCTACACCTAAATTTTATTAGTTTGATTAAAATTTAACATAATTAAATATTAAATTTATAAATTAATTAAAGGTTAATTTCAGTATTTAAATTACTAGGAGTCTGTGGTGGATGGCTAAGCGACTCCGACTATATACACTAGTTAAGCAAACTGCCACTCATCTACACCTGTCACTGAAAAACTACAAAGAAAACATGCATAAGTGACCAAAAAGTCACCCAACACACGTTCCGTGCAAACCACAAGAAAACCAACAAAATTGGTGATATAAATCTCCTTAGGCTTTAAAACAATTTTCAAAATAAATCTTTTAGAAATCTTTCCAAAGTCATTAAGAAACCATCCATATAGCAAAACTAGGCTCAACTGGCCAAAACACGAAGAAACTACTCCGACGGCACATAAGCGGCCTTGAATACCACACAAGCCAAACTCAAAACTTTGAGCTACACAGGCAGAAAACCACACTGAGTCGTGATGTCCGGTGTCAGGCAATCAACTTTGGTCACAATTAGCCACTGAAGTGCAGTACATTGCCACAGTCTCACCACCCTGGGAGGAGCAAACCCATCCTGCAGTCCAACTACATAGAAAGAACTGCTTCCACGCCAACTACACAGGAAGGTTGTCCACTCTCTAGACGTTACTAGTCAACGGGGCACGTGCACTACCCGTCTTGGCCCTCATAGGGTACGCCCTTTTGGCGTCCTAAATAACGGTGCTTGGAAAAGATTGGAGTCTCCTACCTCTAGGTCCCAACAACACCCTGAGTTTCAACACCTGGAAATGACTGGAGTATTATACCTTTAGGTCCAGATAGTACTTCAAGTCACGGACCTCAGCTTCAATCTCGTAGACGACAATCCAGGAGTATCATACCTCTAGGATCCGACGAGCACTTGCCTACAGCCTTTTGGTTTCCAACCTCAATGTAGGTAACATTCTTAACCATCCAAGAATGTCGTCACAACCCTAATCCAGGCAACACGTCCTTCTAGTCTATTGATCCTTCACAAAACCTCAGAAAACTCATTTCTAAAACATTATCATAATTTCCTTTAAAATCATTTTCAAAACCACTTTTATATCATCCAAGATCTCTACAAAACCTATACACCATTTAACTATAATTAAACCATTAAAACCTGGCTTAAAATCCATAGTTGTAACATCTGGGCCTGATTATCCATTTTTATTATAAACCATGTAATTATTTGCAATATTGTGTTTAATGGTTTATTAATGGATAATCTGTTGTTTCTTGGCTGTGTGTAGTTGTGGTTGGCTTTCTGTGCATCTGCCTGTAATTT
>JAMKQA010248799.1:0-14173 GCA_024699735.1 Posidonia australis | reverse complement strand
TGTTGTTTCCTTGCATATAATGTTTTGCCGTGCACCATGTATGCCCTTGCACGTAGAAGCATGCACATTTGATCATCATTTATACATGTTTTGTTTCGTTTTATCCAGATCATGCTTGTTCTTAAGTATTTCACACATTCTTATGCATGAGCCCACCAACTCGCCTTGGTTTCAAATGCTTTGTTTTCATGATGATTCTTGATCCTATACACTCGCAGCATGTTTCCAGTTTTTATCATAGCATAGACCCTTTTAGCACTTGCATAGATCCCCCTTGTATCTCTGCTGGGTGGGTTCTGGATCGGGTCACAGTCTGATCTAGAATCCCTGGGGCGCATATCCCTGTCGCACCAAACCCGCGCACCAGTCTGGCGCACCAAACTGGCCAGAGATTGGAGTGCTTGCATTCAGCCCCATTGCATGACTTTATCGCAGAGTTTTGAGCTTGTTTCTTCCTGATTGATTCTCTGGTTTGCCGAGATGTCACCTGCATGTTTTCAGCTTTCGATCAGACTATTTTCCATGGGTTTTCTCTGTTTTGTTATTCAGTTCCAGGCTGAATCTGGTAGACTGATTGCACCTTACTCCCTTGTGAGAACCATGTGTATCAGTCCATGATCCAGAGGCTTGGCTGAATCATTGCTTCCTGCATCTAGTTCTGATGGATGAGATCTTGTGTGAGGCTTCAGGCCCTTGAGCTCAAGGTCATTGCATTGCATTTACATATTTTAACTCTTTCAAGGCATGTTTCCCGAGTTTCTCCAGAATGGTTTTTGCTGCATGCATTCCCAGAATGCATCCTCTAATGATTTTCTTTACCTAGGTTTTTCTGTTTTTGCCTCTGCATACATCACTAGCCCACCTAGACTCACGTAGGTGGCGCTCCAGACTGACGCACCAGTCTAGCGCACCAAACAGACGCAGCGGCCTGTTTTCAGTAGTACACAGCATGTTTTTCCTGTATTTTGCTTGCTTTTCTCGACCCGATTTGCTTCTGGGTTTTCATCTAATTCTCTTCCTTGATGCATTAGGAAGGCACTCCTCTGTTTTCAGCAGTTTTCTTGCACTTTAGCTTGCATTTAGGCATATAGGGAGCAAGGATGATAAATCGCTCAAGATATTAGATCCCTGATCTTATATGCAATATTCTTGCATCAACTCTTGGCCCGGCACACGAGCGATATTTCTGAGCATTAGGACACACCCATGCACCTCATGCACCTATACTCTAGACACCACAAGCACTTGTATGGTATGGCATATCGCCCTCGGGCGTACAGCGAGAGGCTGAAAAGCCGACATTTCAAAAAGAGAAATCATTAGAAGACCTATTCGTCGGGCGTGCGAGGGTGCCTAACACCTTCCTCGCACGTAACAGGGATCCTTACCCGCATTTCTGGTTTACGCAGCCCCTTTTTTATTTGTTTGCATGATTTTTCATTATTTTATGGTTTTCCTCGTCTTCCATAATAGACTAGGTGGCGACTCCTGCATTTTTGCATTTTTTTTTCCCTTTTCTTTTTACCGTGGCTTTGCCGCTTTTGATGCACATATCACCCATTTGTGACCACTCTCGCTGGCATGGTTACACAAGAATATATATATGAGAAGTTAACTCCAGAAGAGTACATATATAATATATAATAGACACTGACCAACTTGTTACCTGGTAGTAATCGTGAAGCCACAATTGCCACGTGCTGAAATTCTTTTTCTTGATGGTACCACCCACGTGTTGACTAAAACAAGTGGCGTCCGGGAGAAATTTCAAAGATTCTGAGGTCACGGCACGTAGAAATTCTTCCACTAGATACGCTGAAGTAAATTCCAACATCGCCCAAAATATGGTTGGAAAAAGGGAGTGGTAGAAACGTAGATGCCATTGCTTTATCCATGAGATGAGATGGATGACACAGTCTCATAATTATTGTCTCTAACGACCTGCAATTATAATTTACATTAAGATATAATTATAATAATACTATACCCGTACATCAGTCAGATGGGTTGCCATCCTATCTACCGCTTTAGATTCCATCCATAGTATAATTATATCTACCGCAATTGAGGATAATAATTGAGCTTATGAAGCACGTGTCAATTGATTTAGATCATGCTATGCGGTCGGTGACCGTGTCAGTCAATCTAACAGACACCATACCATTCCTGTCTTATTATTATTATTCAAATACAGAACATTGGTTGATGGATACTGGAGAAAAGAATTGGCTGAGATGTTGGGTAGGAAAGGGAGACGATACAGAGGTCTAGGGTCTCACAGGAACCTTGGCGCCATTCATTTCGCTGGGCACTACATCTGAAATCGCCAAACAAGTCTCGGCAGAGTTTCAGCTTGATTAAGTTTCTTGCTTTTCGGTTTACCAGAAGAAGAAGAAGAAGAAGAAGAAGGCGATGATGATGAGGAAAGTGTGTGAAGGTACATCAAAGCCGGAAAGGAAGGCTCTGGAGAAGAACAGGAGGTTGCAGATGAAGAAATTGTGCCTCAAGCTTGCCTCTTTGATCCCGAGAGATGCCACTTCCACTCCCAAGGTATGTGGATATTCCTGCTGATCGATCCATGGCTCAAGAGATGGAAGTCCTTTCTTTCCGCCTTTAATTATAAATCTTCAAAGATAAAACTTGTAGTTTTATTAGACTTTGTGTTGCGCTACCTGAAAATAAACACATCCATACGTCTTGCAGACGTACATGTACTTCTTTCAGTAGTTTGCTCCCTCTCCACATTTCTTAAGCTGTCCTAGGAAGAATTAGTCCATGTACTCTCTCTCTCTACTTTTCTTTCGTTCTCCTTGCATCTTGCATCCTTTGTACTTCTGAGAAGGAAGCTGCTCTTTAGATCTATTGATCCTTTTTATGGAACTTACCTTACAATATCATAAGAGCAATAAATACTAACAAAACATATGGACTATCTTTAGTGATGGGAATGTTTTGGAAGTTTCCGTTGTGTTTGTTGTGCCACTCTGCACTTTATAAATCAGTTCTTGTGCCAAACTTCAATTACTCAGGAAAGTCATGTCTTCAAATATTGTGACAAACCCATTACCAAAAAGATGTGATTACCATTACAATCATAAAAGATCAAGAAAGTGTTTTATATCAAAAGATGGCAGTCAAGAATGAAAGATGAAAGAGACAATGTTTCATTGTCACAGTGGTTGAGAGAACTTTAAATTTACCACAGATCTTAAATTCGAATTCTAAGACATGCATAAAAATTACTGTTTACAAAAAAAGAAAAAAAAAAATAAGATAGAAGAAAGACCAGTCGTTTTCTCACTTGGAAAAAGACAAGATTCCATAAATGAACATGTGCACCTTGTTGTTTGAGAATAAAGGTATAAAGAAATGGTCTAGCTTTGTCTTTTTCCTTTAGATCCTTGTCCTTGTCGTCAAGCGAGAGATGGAGCAAGGTCTACAGGTAGCAAGACATATCCTTATATTGACGTTAGGTAAGTAATTTCTTTTACGTTGTCTCTGTGTTTGTAGTCACGTGGTTCCAGGTATTGTTTTCTTAATAAATCTTTTCTTAAACTTAAAATTTAACGTGGATGTTAGTTTAATTTTAATTACTTAATAAGTTAATGATTAAACATAAATATCATTAACAAGGACATTCAAAAAAAACTTTATAAAATAATAATCATATATATTAGATATGAAAGAACATAGTATGAAAGTAGAAGTCATGAATAATACTTATCTCTAATCATTCACAATCTTCATCTTCTCTATTGTCTAGTAAAATCACTCAACAAAGTTTTAGAATGTTGTGTTAACTTTTCAACACGTCTAAAATCACAGAATTCTGAATTATATACTAAAAGTTGCAATAAATGTAAAATTAGTGCACAAACAAGATTGAATTTGCTATAGAAAATGTTATGAAAATAACTACCATGTGCTATAAGTAGACATGGAGGTCGGGCCAGACTAGCCTTGGGTCGTCCGACATGGATCCCAAAAATGGACTAGGTCGGGCCACGCCCGTCGTGGGCCGTGTCAAGCCTACTCAGGTCCGTAGAGTAGGTCCATTTTGGCTCATAAATTAGACTGGACTGGGTCAGGTCGGCCCGAAAATTTATAAAAAAAAAAAACAAGCCAAAAAGATCGTGGGCCTTGGACCTCGGCCTAGCCTGACTTGACACGACCCACCAACGGGCCATGGGTCGTGTTGGGCCCATGGCCTGTCAACAAAGGCCCGGCCTGGCCTGATCAAGCCTATGGGCCAGCCCAACCTGGTCCAGGCCCGATTGGGCCATTGTTTTTTTGGATTGGATCGGCCTGATCCGACTCGGATTCCAACTCTAGCTATAAGAACAACTAAGACATGTAATGGAAAAATCCAAGACATGAAAGGAGTTTAACTATTCTATGTTACAAGATAAACATGAAAATCCTCCGAGAATTTAAAAAAAGCCTGGATTTGGTATATTAATAGATGTGTAAGTGGAAAATGACGAAAGGCAAAAAAGGCATACATGTCTAAAAAAAAACATGTGTATTAGCATATTGCGTTGTAATTTCCTTGTTATTACATATATAGCAAATATAATACATGGGAACAATCAAAAAAATTATATTATATTAGTAAGCATAATATAAATTAGAAAGTATCAATATTATAATTGAGTTTACTCAAAAAATTAATATAATTGAATGCAATAATTACTTGATGCCACTATTAACTTTAAAATGGCATCCGCTGAATTTGAGTTCGAATATATATGGCCTCACTCTTCTAAGTCATAATGTTGTATTGAGGATGGGATGCATTGTTAATATAGTTGGATATTTTCTCTCAAAGGAAAAAAAAACTTGAAGATTGAACCTATGTATTCCATGTGGATAATGTTTATATATCGTTATTTCATATCTCCTATTACAAATTATGGCAACAAGAATGAAGCTATCAAAGTTAAGATATAACTTAATCAAAGAGCAACTTTAATGTATTTAATCATTCATTTTTCCTTCTTACGTTGTTTGAGACTTTGATTATATATCATAAGTTTTGGCGTAGTGGTATACCTACGTGATCAGATTCACAAGCATGCACGTTTCTCTAAATTTAATAGTTCACATGACAACCATATCTCCATGCCCCTCTTTAACAGTTGTCTTATTCTCTTTTAAAAATGCAGTTGTCTTATGCTTCTTTTGAAAAAATAGTTGTCTTATTTAAGATAAAATAAGAGAATAAATAAACATATCATTTCATTTAATTAAAGTTGCTTTAATTTTCCAATAACGTTGAAGAAGAAAAACAAATAAAATAATAATATTAGATTAATATATGTTTCATAAAAGATGAGTTATAGCATTGATCGACTGTCTAGAATCCACACACTTCATCTTATTCTTTGGCAATCACCTTTAGTAGATCTACTCTTTTGTCATGCTTATATTTGTACAAGTGTCTAAAATGATAACTCACCTTTTATTTGTTAACTATATAATAAAAATTTATTCTAGGATATGGTAACTTTCTATATTATATATATATATATCTATATATATATTTATATATATATATATATATATATGTAACTTTCTATGTATATATATATATATATATATATAAACGTTTGTGAGACGGACTTTTATATGTGAACACTTACCTTGGTTTTTTTAAATATAAAATTCTTTATTAGAACTATTTATTCATGTAGTAATAAACCTAACATTATTTTCTTCTTCTTCTTGAAAGTCTTCATTTCAGGTTGCACTAACAGGACATGATCGCTTGGACCAAGCAACAGATTACATAAAGAACCTACAGGGAAGGGTTGAAGAACTAAAGCATAAGATGGACAAGGGAATGGCCATTGATCGAAAAAATAGTATCAGTGATAACCCTATAATAAACAATACAAAATTGCCCTTTATTGAAATAAGGGAATTAGAGTACTCCACATTGGAGATCCTACTAATTTGTGGATTGGACAAGAGGTTTGTGTTCTATGAAGTCATCAGTGTTGTTGAGGAAGAAGGTGCTGAAGTTGTAAATGCCACCACCTCTATTGTGGGTGATAAAATCTTCTATACTATCCACTCACATGTTAGTCCTTAACCTTATATCACAATTAATTACAAGATCCATTCACACCATTACTAGTTGAATAAGTCAAAAGTAAAGGTGCTTGAATTGGATTATGTTTCCATTTTTTTGATTGCTTTAGCTAGATTGGAAGAATCAAAACAAAATCTAGACTAGTAAAATATGTTATTAGCTAATTTTACTCTAATTATCAATTATTTAATATAATCTATTTGTTATTAAATGTAACATATTGATATAATCTTTTGCAGATCTCGTCACCAAGAATTGGTTTGGGGGCTTCAAGGCTATTAGAGAGGCTACAGAAGTTGATACATTAACCTTCAGTTTTCCATCCATTACCTAAAGAGCTACTACATGTAATGTAACTGCTAGGAGTCTCTTCTTTCACTCTCTCATGTTGGAAGATATGTTTGGCTAGCATGCAGAAAATAAGCACGTAGCAGATCAAGCTTCAACTGTAATTTAGTTGGCTATTTTTTAGAACCATTGTTTTACCAATGGTTGGTCATTCCATACATTGTATGGATATACATGACCTTCTCACCATGTTTTAACTACTATAATGATAATCCACAATACATAGACTTCTGCTGTTCTTCAAATTTAGGATGTACAATGTTGGTTGGAATTACAAATAAGATTTTTTGCAAAAAATTATGCTTGGTTTGTCATAATATGACAAATCATTACTTTTCCTCTATTACATTGTCACACCTTATGTACAACAGATGACCAAGTTTTCCTTTGACACATTAATTGTACTTCAGCTTTGTTTGCATTGAAGGCGTTGCAATTCCAACACGATTGAAAATGGGATTGGAATTCTAAATCTAAAATTTATAAATTTGGTGTTTTATTTAAATTTTAAAATTTAAAATTAGTGTTTGATTATAAGTATTTTAGAGAAAACAAAATAAACAAACCCTCTTCAAATCTTCAATTCCATTGGTTAAACTTCTTCATTTAACCATCTAGAAAAAACCAAATAATGGAATCAAAAGAAATTCCTCCTAGCTTTTATGCTAACTTCTACCATTTCTCTTAAACCAAACACAACAGACGAAAAAGTAGATATATGTTCCCTTTCAATTCCACCGGTAGGGATGAAAATAAATGGAAAGTAGTTTTAGCCTATAAAAGG
The DNA here is from genome assembly GCA_024699735.1 of Posidonia australis. Lineage (NCBI taxonomy): Eukaryota > Viridiplantae > Streptophyta > Magnoliopsida > Alismatales > Posidoniaceae > Posidonia > Posidonia australis. Next base: position 6,947 of record JAMKQA010248799.1, on the reverse strand, counting down.
TATGGATGATTTGCTCTCCAAAATAAACATAAACACTATGATTTGGAGCTTATCACAACCCCCTCTGTTAGAGAAGTTCCCAAGGCTGCTCCTTTTAACTCTTTTTTTTTTCTTTTTGTCCTTTCAAAGAGAATACAAGCTTGAGTTCTACGTTGCAAATGCCAAGCAATTCTTCCTTGGGATTTACATCAAATCCATTCAATAAAATTCTTAGCACCTAAAAGTAACGGAGAAACAACATGATAAATTAGTTTCCCCCTACTAACTTCCTGACCGAGTTATTGGGTGTATTTGAACTTCTCATCATGTTTACCGATGGTTTGGGTCATTCTACATGTTACATGGTTGTATAAGACCTTCTCATCATGTTTTAACTACTATAATGATAATCCTTGGTACATAGACATCTATTGTTCTTTAGTTTTAGGATCAATAATGCTGGTTTGAATTACAAATTGGATTTTTTGTAAAAAAAAATAAAAATACTTAGTTTGTTATAATTGAAAGAGCAACAACGACGAGTACTTGAGTAAGTGGCATCGGGATTTGGGTTCCAGCGGGTAAAGCTTTTCGATGGTTCTCTTGTTTGGTTTTTTTCCTATATTTGGCTGTGTCCACCACTACTCTTTATATAGGAAGCAAAGATATCTGTTACCTCCTCCGCTCCAAATGCTCCCGAGAAATTCAACGCCATCATCTGCCGTTTCGCAAGAAATGGATAATCGTTCATGGTTTTCGTTGATCATGTCCCAACATCTCCCACTTGATCATGAAGATCAAGAATTTCTACATACTTTCACTATTCTTGGAATATATGAATTTCCATTCCCATTATTCGTGAGAATGTGTTCCACTTCCATTGTCCATGGATATATTCCTTAATCTTATCAATCCAACAAACTTAATGAAATTTTCCGCTGGAATTTCTTTAGTTAAAGGATCAGAAATCATATCATTTGTGAGAATATAACTTACTTTTATTTCTCCTTTTTTCATAATATCACGAATATAATAATATTATATTTCAATATGTTTTCCTTTTGAACTATTAGCACTACTATTTATATGACTGATTGCAGCTTAGTTGTCACAATATTTATCTATTGGACCACTTATCAAATTAAGCTTTAAATCATTCAAAAACATTTTTATCCAAACAGCATGTGTGGTGACTATACTACAGACAACATATTCAGCTTCCTATGTGTATTTAGCTACACATCCTTGCTTTTTACTGCCTAAAATATAGCACTATCTCCAAAGATGAATAAGTGTCATAAAGTGGACTTTCCGTCATCTTTGTCACCATCAAAATCTACATCAGTATAACCAAACACTTCAAGCTCTTTCGCTTGATAAGTAAACTTGTGGTGTAATGTTCCTTTTATATATTTTATTATTCTTTTAACAGCTTCCCAATGTATTATTTTAGAATTGCTTTGGTACCTATTTACCAAACTTACAGAATATGCCAAGTTTGGTCTACTACACAACATTGCATACATCAAACTTCCAACCGCTTGAGCATATGTTACTTTCAAAAGTTGTTTCCCCTTTCCAAGACATTGGTTCTTACTTAATTTTTTCCCATACACATAAGACACAAATGTCGATGTGCTATTTTACATTCTAAACCTTTTAAGTACAGTACGTAAGTACTTCTCTTGACTTAAACTAAATATATTAGACTTTCGATCTCTGAGGATCTGTATTTCAAGAACATAAGTTGTTTCCCCTATGTCTTTCATTTCAAATTTCAAGTTAAGTTCCTTTTCATTTTATTTAACAAGTTAACGTCATTTTCGATAAGCGAAATATCATCCACATACAAGGATAATATTAAAAATTTGCTCACACTTTTCCTAACATATACACAATTATCCAATCTATTTGAAACAAATCCCATATTGATAATTATATCGTGGAATCTAAGATACCACTGTCTTGATAATTGTTTGAAACCATATATTGACTTGTTTAATTTACACACTTTATTGTTTTCCACCTGAAATCCTTCATGTTGACACATATAAATATCTTCTTGCAAATATCCATTTAGAAAAGCAGTCTTTACATCCATTTAATGTAATTCGAAATCCAAGTGTGCTACGATAGCCAATATCATTCTTATTGAAGCGAACTTAGCCACAGGAAAATAAGTCTCTTGAAAATTAATTCTAGGCATTTGTGTAAAGTCCTTGGCAACTAAACAGGCCTTATATTTATCAATAGACTCATCAACCTTCAATTTCTTTTTGAATTTTCATTTGCATCCTATAGCCTTTCTATCTTTAGGTAAATCACACAATTCCCAAATCTTATTCCTTTTCATGGGAGTAATTTCATCATCCATGGCTTCAACTCATAAATCTTTATCATGTGATTCATTCACATCTTTATATGACATAGGTTTCATGTGATTTTCCTCGTCTATATCAATTAATAAGCATGTAGGCTCACAAGAATACAAATAATAATCATCCATCCATGAGGATTGAACTCTAATTCTTTTATTTCTAACATGAGCTTGCTATTGTTCATTTTCTTGTATGAGTTCATTTTGATTTTCCATGTTAGGCTGAACATGTTGATCTTCACCCACAATTTCTGTGGGTTCATTTATATTTTTCATATTAGGTTGACATTCCCCTTCATTTCCAAGGTCTTCTTCCAGGATATCATTGAAAGAATCATCTCCTATTATATGTAGAGGTTCATTATCATTATTTTGTTCCTCTTCCTCCAAATTTTCTAAGAAGGTGGCATCTCTATATTCAATGATTCCTTTTTCTTTATGGTAAAATTTATAACCAAAAGAATTCTCACAATAGCCTATAAATCTGCATTTAAGTGTTTTAGATTCCAACTTATCCCTTAACTGTCTAGGAATAAGTATATGGACTATAGATCTCCATTTTCTTAAATAATACAAATTAGACATTGTTCCAGTCCACAACTCATAAGGTGTGCTAGATACAGATTTAATAAGTATTCTATTCAACACATGATTTACTGTAAAGAAAGCTTCTCTTTAGAAACTTTTGGAGATACCTGAATGTAAAAGCATGCATTTAACAGAATTCATGAGAGTTTTGTTTTTCCTTTCCGCTACACTATTTTGTTGTGGTGTATAAGGCATTGTTATATGTCTTTTAATTCCATGCATTTCACAATATTCTTAAAATTCTTTTGAATTATATTTTTCACCTCTATCTGACTTTAACACCTTAATATTCCTTTCAAGTTGTTTTTCTACTTCCATCTTATATTTCTTAAAACATGTTAATACCTCACTTTTATGAGATATTAAATATACATAAGTATATCTAGAAAAATCAAATATGAAAGTCATAAAATATTCCCTGTTGTTATATGTTTTAACACTAAGTGGATCACACACATCAGAATGAATTAAACTCAATAATTCATTCGATCTATGTCCTTTTCCAAAAGAATTTTTAGTCATTTTTCCAATTAAACAATATTGACACTTTTCTAATTCCATATCTTTAATATCAGGCAACGTATTTATTTTTATCAATTGTTCCATTTTAGATTTATTAACATGCACCAATCTCAAATGCCACATTTCACATTCCAATAAATGACACAAGGAATAACCAAAAGCCACATCAATATTATTTATTTAATTATTGATTACAGAAATGCCAAACAAATCATGTTCCAGTACATAAAAACCCCATAGCAAAAACTTTTTTATCTTTCCCAATGGACACACGTTTATTGTAAAAACGTACTTCCAGACCATTCTTCATTAGAACGTCCATGGAGATAAGATTCTGCCTTATGCCAGGTGCATAGAGGACGTCCTTTAATACCATAACGTTGTTTCCCAGATTCAAACGATGGGTACCAATACCTTCCACATCTAAATAAGTGTTATTACCCATATAGATGTGTTGCTCCCTAGGACTATATTCGTTAAAGGATTTGAGTTCCTTCTTGATTTTAGAGATGTGCCAAGTAGCTCCTGAATCCACCCACCAATCGTTGGAACTAGGAATTACAACATTATTACACTCCGCCATGTCAATAAAGACTTTTTTATTCTTTGAATTTTGTTCTACGTTCTTGTCTTTATTTCCATTTCTATTTGGACAATTTGATCTATAATGACCAAATCGACCACACAGATAGCAAGATCCATGTGGTTTATCAAGCTGTGATCGACTCTTGAACTGTGTCCTATTCAGTCTAGTTCTTCTATTCTGGTCTATGTCCTTCCTAGACTTCTGAAAAGTGACATTTGCTTCTTTAAGATTGGTTTCATAATGCTTCCGACTAACCATGATTTCTTGTTTTGTTCCCAACCTAATTGGCAATTTAGTGAGTTGAAGTGGAGTTGACTTTAGAGATATGATTACCATGTCAAAACTATGTGGTAAAGTATATAATATAGTTGCTATTTGCAATTTTTCAGGTATAGGGGTTCCTGCAGTAGCTAAATCTTTTGCTATGATAATCATATTATTAACATGCTCTACTACATTTTGTTCCTCAAGTATTTTGCTAGAGTTATACTTTTGAAAGAGAAGTTGTGTATTAATTTCAGTCGTTTTATCATACTTCTCCTTCAAGGCATTCCACAAAGTATGTGCAGTGTCACATGTTTCAAAATACTTTATTAAACTGTCCTCCATAAATATGAACATAAAACATTTAGCTTTCTTATCTTCTAATTTTCATTTTTCCAATTTTTTAACTTCTGCTTCAGAAGCATTAGTATTTATTTTCAGAGAATTAGATTCAATAACATGTTCCAGATTGTCATATACTAGTGCATAACTAATTTTTCTAAGCCACAGCTCATAGTTAATCCCATTTAATTTCTCAACTTTTGCCAATTCGATTGTGATCAACTAGGTAGCTATACTTTCAATTTTACAATAAATATAATGTATTATCAATTTAAAATCTACCCAACAATACCTTATCTAGCAACAAGTTCTTAATTACGTGTATATATAACAAAAACAAGACAATCAACAAAAAACAAAGTATAATAAAATTCTAAATAGGAACAGTAGAAAATAACATGTACACTTTAATAAGATTTATACAAAAATAAATGAAATCATAAAATAGAATCACCCCTTTTTAAAACATATGCAGCAACCAATTAAGCATAATAACTAAGGAGGATCGATAATCAATGGTTAATATGTTTGATTAATCTAAAATAGTATAACAAACAGTAACAGAATTTGATGCGGTAACCAACAAAAAAAAAAGGTAATATAGCAAAGAAAGCTGCAGGCCAAATCCAAACTAATTGCAAACCAATGATTCACGCAAACCAAAAAAAAAAGATTCACGTGATACCAATAGCAAGAAGTACAACAGATTAACTTAAACAGACCTTAAAATGAAATATGCATGTAATAGATAGGTGTGGTAACAAATAACATATATGCTACCGTTCCTTAATATAAACGTGTAAATTAAAAAAAAAAAAAAAGCAAACCAGGAGATGTTCAAAATGAAATGCACTGAGACCTAACGAATAAAATAAAAAAAACATGCAAGGAGGGGAGTAGAGGGGCGAACTCGCGAGAGGGAGAGGGTGCCGATCGCAGAGGATCTTGTCGGGCGACAACGACGGCACAAGGGGGAAACAGACAGTGAGTGCACGAAGGAGGACCGCTGGGCCGAGCGAACGGCGACGGCAGTATGAGGAATCGTGTAGCGTTTGGGGTGGATGCACGGATCGACAGAGATCATGCATGGAGGGGGATGCCAGGCGGCAAGCGTGCGCGAGGGCGACGACGACGGTGACAGTGTAGGTAGTGTAAGGCGGCAGAAGAGAAAGGTGGCTCTGATACCACTTAAAGGAGCAACAACGACAAGTACTTAAGTAAGCGACGTCGAGATTGCGGCTCCGGTAGGAAAGGTTTTCCGATAGTTCTTTTGTTTGTTTTTGTATCTGTTTGTATCCACCACTACCTCTTTATATATGGAGCAAAGATGTCTGTTACCCCCTCCACTCCAAACGCTCTCGAGAAATCCAAAATCCAACACTATCATCGACCGTTTCACAAGAAACGAATGACCATTCATGGTCTTCGTTGACCATGTCTCAGCAATAATATGACAGATATATCACCATCACGGTATTTATTATATTGTGGAGATTACTCTGTCGAAAAGGATTTTCCTATGAATTGTTGAAACTGTCAGTGAGGTTTTTGCTACGAATTACTTGCATTACTTCATCAAAGACATTTATTACTACAAATGGGACAATGATAATAAGAAATCAAGTATGTATTTGGAACTATCATTTCAAAGGTAGAAAATAAATCTATAAATTGGAAAAAAAATGTTCAATTTTTCTTTATACTTTTGAAGTAGTCGAATATGAGAAGAGAAATGGACCTAGTGGTGTTTGGAGGTTAGATTATTTTTGTATTGCTTAAAGGTTCCCATCCTCTCTACAACTCCTAGTATATTAGAGAGTTCCAATTCTAAATCATAACTATTAAATACAAATTACACACGCAAAGGATTTATAAAATAGAATATCACATACTTGTACCAAAAAGAAAAAATAATAATTGAGTTTTCCTTTATTCAAAAATTTCTGAGTTTACGTGCACCAAAAGGAAAGGAAATAAAGAAATTCACAACCATGTACGTCATTTTCTTTCTTACGAACGGAGATTCCCTGACACTGGACCTTCCTCTCCTCTCTCTCTTTCTTACAAACGGAGATATCTTTTCTCTGGCTCGAGATTTGCTCTCCTGGCATCCCCTGTTAAGCTTTCTTCCTGTGCTCCTCCTCCTGCTCTTTCTTGTGCTTCCGAGGTTTCATGCTGCAACCCTCTGTCAACTGACGACTGGAGTGACTCTTGGAAGAAGGTTTCCAGGAGAAAATCTGTCCCCCCTTGGGTAAGCTTCTGTAAGCTACAATCTAGGTGTTTTAAATG
>JAMKQA010248798.1:0-17876 GCA_024699735.1 Posidonia australis | reverse complement strand
GGTCAAGTTAAAGTCCCCTCCAACCACCCAGTTAGAGGTCACTGTATCACCAATAGCTTCCAATTCCATTAAGAAGCAGTGCTTAAGATTGGGGGCACATGGACCATAAACTCCAGTGAGCCACCATTCGAAATTATCCAGGACATTATTGAACAGTATTGAAATACTGTAAGTTGCTACTATGCTATCACACATAGTAACAATAACTTCATCCCACCCTATAGCAATACCCCAAGAGGCCCCCACTGAAGGCAAGAATTGCCACTGAGAAATTAAGTCACCTCCAATATAATTCAAAGTCTTAGGAGGTAAGGACTCAGCCTTTGTCTCACTAATGATGATAATGTTACATTTAGTTACTTTGATAAAATTCCTCAAAGTTCTTTGCTTCTAATGATGATTGTGGTGAATTGCACAAAAGTGTAATGATATCATGTCGGCAGCGTCAACAATAAATATATAAAAAACGTCTAAAAGACCAAAAAAAGTTTGACCAATCAGATTGTAATTATATCATAATAGGTGCAAATTGCATAATTAGGATTTTTATTTCCAAATAATGTTGATCGGCAAGATTATTTTAAAATGTTATATATGGCGATTTCTCCTGGACTCCTAGTTTATATATTGAAAAGCCAAGCTATAATTCCATGGATTCAGGGAAGTTTCGAAACGATATATCGTTCTATCTTCACCGTCTATCGTTCTATCTTCGGCACGGATTCATGGAAGTTAAGAATCCAATTCAAGAAAAATCCAGGGGAAGTAAGAAAGAAAAATGAACTAGAGAAATAGACTAGATAATTCTCGTTAGAAGTCACAAAGTACCTTTTTTTTTAAGCCATCAGTTGTCTTTTGCTGCTCTCTCCAATGTCAAAAGTGTGACCTACACACCAAAGAGAACTTGCAAGGAATCATCCTAAATATCACGTATCTGAATTTTGAAAAGGAGCATCACATTGCTGTCGGCGATCAATATGCCGGACGAGATGAATTTGTGGTATTGTTTATATGTACCGTGTCGATTTGTGTGTACGTAATATAAATAGCAGACGAGTCCTGCAACCTTTCCCTCACCATGATCAAGAAGGCAAAAGCCAGCCATGGCACGTATGAGGTTTGCTGCTGTTTTCTTACTGGTTGTTTTATTCTATCCAAACCCGTCGGCAGGCTCCAGAGTACCGATGGAGACTGAAAAAGGTGGCGAAAGAGATGGAAAGACAAGAGCCCTCTCGACGAACTACGGTGGTAACGGCGGCGATGGGTACGAGTGGAGAGACTGGAAATCAGGTGGTGTAACTGGAGATGGCAAGTATGGAAGAAGGGGTGGAGGTGATTATGATAATCCTTGTCCTGGCTGTGGTGGAACAGGCGGAGGAGCTGGAGGTGGAGGATTTGGAGGTGGATGGACGCCCAGGTCTCATACATATTATGGTGATCGTGGACAGCGATACGGAGCATATGGCAAACCTGGAGGAGGTGGTTCTGGTTCTGGTTCACCTGGATCTGAGCCAGGAGTTTGGTGCGATTATGCTAGTGGTGACTATGGTTCTGGTTGGGTTCATTGTGGCAATGGTGATGGAAGATATGGCAATCCTTGAAGCAGCAAGTCGTTTGCAATGTGTTGTTTTGCAACGAAAGGTGCTTTACTGAAACCCCAAATAAAAGATTCATAATATTCCTTGCTTGGCAAGAAATATCTTTCTTTTATTAATAAGTAGTACGTGTGCAGTGATCTTGAGTCTTGTTATCTTGTTATTTTTGTGAAACGTTGAGCAAAACCTTTATCGGCAGGTAGAAAACGAGTAGTAGAATCTTTTTTCTGTGGCTATCTTTTCTAATAACAAAAATATGTAAGTGGAGAGAAGAATTAACTTTTACAAAATGTTAAGTGAGTGCGACGTTCATAAAAGCTGTTTATGGAAATGATTCTAAAGTTTGTACAATTTTATGAAAGAATAAAGATTTTAACAACTGACCACCTTGAAAAGTGTTTTGCTCTAGTTTCTAAACACCATCTTCGAACTTTGCGAGATAATTTAAGAACTCTCAAAAAGAAATCTGGTGACTCAATTGATGATTATTTATCAAATATCAAAAATATTACTGATTCTATGGCTGTCATTGGCAACCTCATCTCAGATATTGAACTTTTGGACTATATAATTGATGAACTTGACATTGAATACCGAAACTTCATTACATCGTTAAACTTTCACCCTAGAACAAGCTTTGATGAATACTATGAGCTTCTCTTACAAGAAGCATCTTTGATGGAGCGCTTTGATTCTTCTACTGTCGATTCCACATCGGCTTTTCTTACTTCCACTACCACAGACAGTCGTTCTTCCAGTTCTTCTCGTGGAGGTCACAGACTCACAATGGCCATGGTCGCAGTCATGGATGTGGTCATAACAATTGAGAGAGAGGTGGTCGTGGAAGAAGTCGCCTAACTTACACCAGTAATCAACCTCCTCTTCTTCCTACCCCATCATCCATTTCATCTAATGTTTCATGTCAGATTTGCAACAAATGTGGACATACAACTTGAGTCTGTTACAAACACCATAACCATGCCTATATCGCTCAACCCACTGTTGACGCACTTTCTCAAATAAGTCTACAAGACACCTCTAAGTTGTCATGGTGTGTTGATTCTGGAGCCCCTCAACACATGACAAACAACCCTCATCTCGTCAATGAAATTCGACCATATGTAAGTACTAAATCTATTTTAGTTAGCAATGACTCTCTTCTACCCATTACACATGTGAGTCGTTGCAAGTTACATTTCAACCAAAGGTCATATTATCTAAATGATGTCCTTATTGTTCCAGCCATACGAAAGAATTTACTCTCCCTCAAGAAATTCTCCCATGATCATTGTTTATTTCTTATGGGTGCTAATGGCTTTAAGGTGGTGGATAAATTCACAGACAAGACATTACTCCATGGCCAGAGCAAAGATGACCTTTATCACATCACCAATCCTACTTCTTCTCCTGCATTGTTTATTGCAGTTAGTTCTCAAACTTCGTCTGATATATGACATCAACGATTTGGACATCCTTCCACTGCCACCCTTCATTAGCTACTTCACAAGGTCAGATTACCCACTACTCACACCACTTAATCTGCTTGTAGCACTTGCTCTCTTGGCAAAGCCTATCAACTTCCTTATCCCCGTAGTAATCGTCAATCCTCCAGGCCTTTACAACTACTACATATGAACGTTTGGGGACCATCGCCGTTACCTTCTCCATCTTTCTTTCGTTACTTGCTTACTGTTCTAGATGATTGCAGCCACTACTTATGGATTTTCCCTCTTCATAATAAATCAAATGTCTTCCACACCTTAGTCGAGTTCATCACTTTAATTGAAAAACAAACTCAACTCTTTGTGTGTGCCATCCAATCTGATGGAGGAGGGAAATTCATCAAAAATCAACTCAACACTTACACTAAACAACGGGGTATCTTTCATTGGATTTATTGCCCATACATTGCTGCTCAGAATGGTGTAATTGAAAGGAAGCACCATCATCTCACTGAGATGGCACGATGCCTCTTTCTTCAAGCTAGATTCCCTCCTATTTACTGACTATCTGCGTTTCATATGGTAACTCATCTCATCAATCGTCTTCCGACACCTTTACTCCATCAATGCAGTCCTTATGAGCTATTCCACAACAAGCACCCCAATTAAACTTTCTCACGTGCCTTTGGTTGTGCTTGTTATCCGTTGTTATTAATGCCTCACTAAGGTAGCAAGCTTCAGCCAAGGTCTCATCTGTGCATCTTTATTGGTTATTCTTCTCAACATAAAGGCTATCAGTGCCTTGATCCAACTACACAGAACATCATCATCTCTCGACACGTTACTTTTGATGAGCAATATTTTCCCTATCACACTTACAACTCCCTTTCCACTACTCACCTACCAAAGCACTTTACTCTATCCAGCACCTCCTCATTTCTTCCTAAATCTTTCACTCATCACAAACCTACCACATTAACCAACTTCTCACCTTTACAGCCTATATCTGTCTCACCTGAGAGTATGTCGCCTACCCAACCTACCAGCCCAGTCTTTGCCAACAACCTCCCCTCTGCATCATCTCCACCCTCCATTGATACCCCTTCCTCAACACCGCTATGCAAATTTCGCTCTTTTGCAAGTATTATGCGATAGACCTCTCCCTATTCATTACCCCATGCGCTAACCTCTGAGTTGGCAGATATCACTCTTCATGAACCAAACTCATACATTGAAGCTTGGTGTTATCTACATTGGGTTCAAGCTATGCAAGAAAAAATTGATGTGCTTAAGCGAAATCAAACTTGGACTCTTATATCTCTGCAACCAACTTAGAACATCATAGGCTACAAATGGGTCTTTTAAATTCAAATGCACTGCATCTGGATCAATTGAGCGTTACGAAGCTCGTCTTGTTGCCAAAGGCTTTCACCAGCAAGAAGGGGTGGATTTTCATGAAACTTACAGCCTCATTGTCAAGCACACGACTATCAGAATCATCCTCTCCTTAGCCACAATGCTCGACTGACCTCTTGAATAGTTGGTCGTCCGCAATGCCTTTCTCCAAGGCACTATTCATGAAGAAATTTTCATACACCAACCTCTTGGCTTTAGGGATCCATCACGTCCTTAACACGTTTGTCGCCTGAACAAAGCCATATATGGGCTCAAACAACCTCCTCGAGCCTGGTTCTATAAGCTTTATGCCTATCTTCTATCTGCTGGTTTCCATGCTAGCTCCTCTTACAGTTCGCTTTTCATCAACCACTGTTCCATTCACATTCTTATTATTCTTGTTTATGTTGACGACGTCATCATCACTAGATTCAATCTTATGTGTATCAACTCCTTTATTTCCAATTTGTGTTCCTCTTTCGATTGTTGGCAACTTGGTCCTCTAAGCTTCTTCTTGGGAATGGAAATAAATCACTCCCTCTTAAGGTATCCATCTTTCTCAACAACGTTATGCAGGTGATCTACTTCAGAGGTACAATATGACACTCTCCCAACCAGTCTCCACACTACTCAACACCAATCGATGTCTTCCTAAGTCTTCTCCTCTCAAGGATATCACTGCTTATCGTAGCCTTATAGGTGGTCTTTTATACCTAACACTTATCAAACCAGATATTACATTCTCTTTTAATCAGCTAGCGCAGCATCTCCAAGATCCAACGACTGCTCGTTTTCAAGCTGTCAAACGTTTTCTTTGTTATCTCAAAGGAACCATCTCCTTAGGACTCTACTATCAACGTCCAACCTCCTTTGCTTCGTTACATCTTCAGGCATTTGTTGATATTGATTGGGTTGGTGACACAGTGGATCATCACTCAATCACCGGTGCTTGCTTTTTCCTCGACAATCATCCCATCTCCAGGATTGTACGCAAACAGACCACTGTCTCTTGCTCTAGCACTGAATCAAAATACCGTGCACTAGTTAATGCGATTGTTGAACTTTGCTGGCTTTGCTTGCTCTTTTGGGAGCTTCGTCTACGTCTACGTCTACCACTATCCTTGACCGTTTAGAGTGATAATCTTTCTGCCATTTACCTAACAACTACTTCTGCTTTTTGAGGTCGTACCAAACATATCGAAGTGGATTACCACTTCGTTCGAGAGTTCCTCACCAGACGTTCGTTCAATCTTCAGCATAATCCTTCTACTCACTAGCTTGCTGATGGACTCACCAAATCCCTCTTTTCTGATCGACATCAATGGTTCTTATCCAAGCTTCACCTTCACGATGCTCCATTACACTTGAGGGAGTGTGAAGAAGATAAATCACGGTAACTGTAGCATCCTCTCTTGGACAATGTATACAATGCTCCAGATTCTTCTTCCTCCTTATATAAGCCTGATTGTTCTCCACAGGCTCATATTATCATCCTTGTATAAATATGCATGTATACCACTGTAACTAATACATGACAGGATTACTGTTTCATTCCCACTTAACAAATCATAGGATGCATCCTCTCTGGAAACCAATGGTCTGGAAATGATGACTGAAGGATAAAGCTACCTGAACTAGTATCTTATGGAATGTAATTCTCTCAGTTTAAATAAATATACTATAAAACCCTATAAAACCCTGTTTCTCGAAAGAGAGGTAAGATTTTATTTTCTTTTATTTTTCACGTCTCCTATTACTCACGAAAAGTAATGCATACTGTTCAGCAGTCAATTATTACATTGACCAGTCCAATAATTTCTTTGATTTTCTTTAAAAAAAATAATATTCACCAGAAAACTTATATGCTATAGACCTAATTAGAACATTTCTCACTGTAGTTGAGTCCTTAGAGTCTCATCTCAAAATAACAAAACATATAATTTTTTAAATTCTCAAAAGACTAAGATGACTTGACCATAAGGTAGAATTCCTAAGATTGAAATCAATGCCATTATGCTATCGCCCTACCTGAGAAGTTGATTGAATAACAAAAAAAAATTTAACAAGTTAAAAAACTCAATGAGTAGGTGTATATCCACTTACAAGGGCTACACTAAACTTATATTCAAAAATTCAAGTTATCTGTAATGAACTAAGTCTTCATGTCATGAGCAACATGAACATTTGGCATGGATTTTAATGAGAACTCAATCAAAGTTTTAATGAGTTGCAAACAAGGATATCACAAGAAAATTTGGCTTGAATTTTATCACTACTAGACACTTCCACGCCTTCACCCTTGTTTCATAACAAGAGTATCTAATAAAAACTAAATCCACTCACCAATGAGAAGTGATTGGACCACTCCACAAAGGATCAAAAAGCTCCTCCTTCGGTAAGTTGTTTTCCTGTGCAAAACATCTAGATTTCTTCCTTATTTCAAATTTATAGAGATTTGCTTGAAAAAAATTTTCTTCTAAAAAGTTATCTTAGATTATCAGATCTAGAAGTTTTTTTTTTGAGTTGTCTTGTTTTTATGTTATTAAATTCTTTTATAGTTGTAAATTGTATACATATCAATTTTTATCTTGTTTTGTTCATGACATAAAGATTTAGTTTATAACAAATAACTTGGATTTTTGAGTATAGGTTTAGTGTATCATCTATAGATAAATATGCACCCACTCACTGACTTTTTGATTGATTATTATTATCATTTTTGTTCATTCAGCTTCTCAAGTGAGGCAATAGCATAGTGGCACCAGTTTCAATTCTAAGAATCTTACCTTGAAGTTGAGTCATCTTGGTCTTTAGAAAATTTAGAAAATTATATGTTTTGTTATTTTGAAATGAAACTCCAATGACTCAATTATTGTGAGACTTGTTCTTAGCTCTTTAGTATATAAGTTTTCTAGTGAATATTGTTTTTTTTTTTAAACTCTATGAAATTATTGGATTGGTAAATGTAATAATTGATTATGCATTACTTATTATGAGTAATAGGAGATGTGAGAAATAAAAGAAAATAAAATCTTACCTCTATCGAGGGAGGGAATTTTAAATATACAAATTCCTTTTCTATTTGGGAGAGCTCCACATTCTAAGAGAAATTGGTGGCGCAAAGTTGTCAAGGAACTCACCCAAAAGTAGTTTAAGACATTATTTGATTCAACTTCTAATAGAAATACTAAAAAACACTTCTACATGGAACCATAAATAAGGAAATCTTCAATGTAGATTCAAAAGTTTTTTTTTTTTTGCAAATGGTAAAACTATATTATATAAATACACTTGGTTATGAGTCCACTACCAAGAGCCCAAAAATAATCGATGTCCAAAATATTACAAACTTCCCACAAAAAAGGTGTTATCACCAATCCAATCCACCATAATAATAATAACCAAAAGTATAAATTCACATAAGTAGGACTCATTAAAAAGAACTTAATCAAACAGAAGCCCTATCTTTTGGATTCAGAGGGTCGTAAGGGGAAGCAGCAGCAGCAGCCATGGAAGACTAATGGGTAACAGTCGACTCTATAGCCGGATCAACAGGTACACCGATTGAAGATGCTATTTCCTGGCCAACAATGTGAGCTCTATCTTCATTCCATTCTTGTTGCATAGAGGTAACAAAATGCAAGAGGGCCTTTTTCTCAAGTTCTATTGCCAAATTTTCTCAAGAGGGCCTTTTTCTAAGAAGTCAATATAGCAATAATTTCAAATATTATAAGATTAGGTAATTTATATTTACCCCTAAAGATTCTATCGTTTCTTTCTGTCAAGATGGACCAAAGAACCGTAGGAATCAGAAGAAACCAACCAGAAGTAGACAATCCAAATTTTGCAAAAAAAAAAAACAATTATATATACCAAAGATATCTAAGAGACCAGGATATAAAGGATTAGTTGCAAAGAAGTTCTAGATATTACAAGCAATAGGACAGAGGAAAAAAAATATGATTTGTAGATTCTCTCTGCTCATCACAAGAAATACAATTTTCAGGACCAACCCAACCTTTCTTGCATAAATTAATCCTAGATAGAACTTTGTCATAAACCACTAGCCTTGTGAAAATCTTGACCTTCATAGGAGCCCAACTCTTCCAGCTTTTAGAGCTGAAAGGGGACCTAATACCACCATCATTTAAGCATTGATAACAAGAATTAACAGAAAAAACTTTTTTAACAGATGGCTCCCACAAAATGTTATCAGAGTTATACGACAGCCTGAGCCCATCCATAATTTCTACAAAATTATCAGCCTAAGATTGAATCATATCAATATTCCTGATAGATGCTTCAGATAGATAAAACAAGTTAGAAAAGTTTGCCTAATATAGAGATAGGATTTTCATAACTAAAGCTTTCTCATAATTTGATGTTTTATAAAGATCAGGAAAGCAATATTTCAAACATTCACTATTCCGCCATTTATTCTCCCAGAATAAAGTTTTCTCCCCATTAACTACATTAAATATAGAGAAACAATTAATAATTGAAAAACAATTTCTAATTTTAGACCATAAAGGAGATCCCTTACCTACAAAGCAATTCAAAAGAGCGTTAGACTTCAAACGTGAAAAATACTGAACTTTTAAGAATTCAAGCCTTTTGAGATTGGGCACATCAGTTAACAATTGTCAAAGTAATTTACATTTCAATGTTAAGTTAAATTTTTTTAAATTTATGATACCCCAACCATTTTGATCTTTAGCACGACACAAGGCTTTCCATTTAACAAGATGATAACCCTTATTATGAAACAAAGATGAATTCCATAAGAAGTGACTTCTAAGCTTATCCACAGGAGATGTAAAATTGAAAAATAATATGTTGGTATGGTAGACAGTACTAAATTCACCAGAGTAAGTCTACCACCCAATGGTAAGTAGCTAGCCTTCCAAGAAGAGAGTTTAGTAGAAATTTTATCTAGAACTAGAGCCCAATCCAAGTAAGTTGCTTTCCTACAATGTAAAGGAAGTCTAAGATATTTAATTGGTAAACTTTTTTCCTCACAAATTAAAATGAAACAACAACACCTTAAGGAGTCTTCAAATACACCTATACCAGTTTAGGAAAATTTATGAAAATTGATCTTAAAATCAAAACACGCCTGGAAACAACAGAGAATCCATTTAACATTAATCATTTGCTCTTCTGAAAAAGAAAGAAAAAGGATAGCATCGTCTGCATATTGTACATTAACTACATTCGGTCTCCCGTGAGGGAACTGGATTTTAGAAATTAGATTATTATGAGAAGCTAAAGCTAACATTCTATTTAAGATATGAGTGACCACAATAAAAAGAAGAAGTGATAGAGGGCCACCCTGTCGAAGACCATTAGATGCACCAAAATAGCCTTTTGGGGATTCATTGATTAAAATAGAAAGTTTAGCAGAATAAATACACATCTATATCAAAGATATCCACCTACAACTACATCCTAATCCTTGGAGGGATTTAAAAAGGAAATTCCAGTTGACATTATCAAAAGTTTTTTCGAAATCTAACATTAGAATGAATCTAAGGGAGTTAGAAATATGCATATGATGAATGGTTTTTTGAGCAACTAGAAAACAATCTTCCATGTTTCTACCTAGCAAGAAGGCACACTGATTGTTATCCAGAATAGAATTTAGAATGGAACAAAATCTAGTTGCTAAACATTTAGAAATAATTTTCTAAGAACCATTCAGGAGACTAATTGGTTTGAAGTCCTGAATACACAAGATCCCTTCCTTTTTGAGAATTAAACCAGTGAAGAATTGTCTTTCCTTCTCGAAACAACCTCTCAACAACTGTCAGATTTCAACAACAAAAGAAGTTTCCAACTCGAAAAAACACAACCAACGCCGGACTCCACCTCAAGGTCACTGTTTCTACAAGGAGAAGTCAGAATCGAAAAATGAGAACGAAGAGGCTTAACTCAAGAGGGTGGTGGGGTTAATAATGAAGGATGGGTGTTAACATGTAGAATCAAAAGTTGTGGAAAACTTTTTTTTACAAAAGTTATTTTTGGATGAAACTAATTTCTGAAAGTGGAACTAATACTACCTCAGGAAGAAAGAAGCATCAAACAACAAGTTCTTATCCACAAACTTTTTTAGATTAAAATTTACAATTAAAATAATAAATTAATATGATTTCTCAAAATAACAAGCTAACAGATAAGGATAAACATTCATTTTTTTTGTTACCACTGTTTCTAACATTATCAATGGTTGAAACTTCCACCTTCTTATACAATCATAAAGAAACTTTATTACTTAACTAGATGAATCATTGCTTTGACTATCTAACTCCACACGGAAAGCAATATACAAGCCCCACGTTACTTTGAGCAAGAAATGTATGCACTACTGATTCAAAATAAAAGCCGTACCCACCGGTGAGCCTAAAATGAAAAAAACAATGCACATTGAATCACGTAATAGAATATATGCATTAGTATGTATATATAGCCATTGGAAGGATCCCAATTAAATTAAATACCGCATGTTAAATTAAATAAGACGAAACCATCTGCAACAAGTTGCATGGATCAGTGGACGTGATTTTTTTAAACACTGCCAGCCATCTCAGCGTACCTCAACGGCTTTTCCGTGTCAGCACATGCTTAGCACAAGTAACCAAAACTTTAAGTACGCATTCGACAACCCAGGAAGAAAACAACCCAAGTGACTCCACAAACGAGAAAATCTCAAAAAAAAGGTCCGCATAGATACGTATGATTCGATCCAGAAGTCAAAGACAGCCAAGAACCCACAAGTCCACTTGGGCCGTGCAGGAATCGTAGCATGGACGAAGTACATGGGAAAACAAAGAAGGTTCCTGGCAGTTTACCAGGTCAATCTAACAGCTGTAAGTTTATCTAAATGTAACATCCATTGACACGATTGGTCCCCATCCCTAACTTATATATATATATATCGCCATTTGTACCACTGACGAATGTGCAAACACTTGCAGACTTGCTGGCTTGTACCCGGTCCACTTCGGGAACTTTTTGTCTGTGCATGAGATGCAGCTTCCATGGCTGCTTGGTTCTTCACTCCATCTCAAACAATCCATCATCATTCTCTTGGTCCTTGCTGCTGTTCACAAACCGTCACATCCACAAGCACAGCCCACTCCCCCAACACTAGCACCACCGTCAAAGGCCTCAGATCACCTTGCACTCTTGTCTTTCAAGTCTCTCATAACCTCTGGTTCCGCTTTGTCCTCGTGGAATGATTCTGTAGGAATCTGCGATTGGCTTGGTGTGACTTGTGGCAATCGGCACTCTGATAGGGTGGTGGCCTTGTCTCTGGACTCTCTAGACCTCGGCGGCATCATATCACCTTCCTTGGCCAATCTCACCTTCCTTAGGAGGCTTCGCCTCACTGAAAGCAAGCTCCACGGGACCATACCTACAGAGCTCGGAAGCTTGCGCCGGCTACAATATCTCAACCTCAGTGCGAACTTCCTCGGAGGTGAAATCCCTGAAAGCCTGAGCCACTGCTCCAATCTCAAATCCATCAGTCTCAGAACCAACAACCTTGAAGGACATATCCCTGCAAATTTAAGTCGTTGCTCTAATCTCGAGTCCATCTCTCTCAGGAACAACAAACTCACCGGAGAGATCCCACCTGAGCTGGGTTCGCTGCGGAAGCTCCAGCTACTTGTCCTTGGCAGCAACAGCCTCACGGGAAGCATTCCAACCTCTTTTGGCAACTTGTCATCGCTCACTGCTCTACGCGTTTCATACAACAACTTGGATGGTAGCATTCCTTCCGAGCTTGGACGCATCAAAGGCTTAGGACTTATCGATGTGCTGTTTAACAGTTTCTCCGGTGAACTTCCGTCCACTCTGTTCAACTTTACCTCTCTTTTCGGCTTAGGAGTTGGAGGCAACCATCTTACTGGGAGTCTCCCATCAGATTTTGGCCAAAACCTTCCTAGCCTTGAATATCTTTATTTGTATGACAACCAATTCCATGGCCATATTCCCTCGTCATTAGTCAATGCCTCAAGTCTTAGGTTGGTTGAACTCAGCAACAACAATTTTTCTGGAATAGTTCCTTCAAACATTGGAAACCTAGCAAATTTGTTAATTTTACAGCTTGGCGGGAACGAGCTTGTAGCAAGTGGACATGATGGATGGAGTTTCATGACCTCTTTGGCCAATTGTAGCTTCTTGGAAGAACTTGACCTATCCAACAATAGCCTTAGTGGGTCATTCCCCGACTCTGTTGCAAATCTTTCGTCTTCGTTACAGTGGTTAAGGATCGCAGGGAATAAGATGACTGGACCGATCCCTTTGGGGATTGGAGGTCTCAGCAATTTAATGGTATTTGACCTGAAGGACAATCGTCTCTCAGGCTCCATTCCTCCTACTTTTGGAAACCTACAGTGGTTACAGTTCCTCTCTCTGGACATTAACAAGTTGTCAGGAGAAATACCACCTTCCATAGGAAACCTCAGTAAAATCCTTGAGCTGTATTTGAATGAGAATAACTTGAGTGGTAGCATCCCCCTGGCTTTTGCTGCATTTCAGGTGCTCGAAATTTTGGACCTTTCACATAACAACCTCATTGGAGTCATACCAAAAGGTGTACTTGGCATTTCCTCCCTGTCAACCTACCTTAATCTGTCTCATAATTCTTTTGTCGGTCCCGTACCAGATGAGGTTGGTAATTTGATACATCTTAAAGCATTGGATATTTCTGAGAATAAATTTTCTGGTGAAATTCCTGTTTCTCTCCGAAAATGTCACCTCCTAGAATACCTAAACCTTCAAGGCAACAACTTCCATGGAAACATCCCAGATATCGGTAACATTAAGGGCATTCAGTTATTGGATCTTTCACGAAACAAACTCTACGGCCCTATTCCAAGTTTCTTAGAGAGCTTACCTCTACTTCAGTTTTTAAACCTCTCCTTCAACATTTTCGAGGGTGAGGTGCCAACCCAAGGTGTCTTTAGCAATAGCACTTCATTTTCCATAGTAGGAAATGAAAATCTCTGCAGTGACAACCCTAAATTGAACTTGAGAGCCTGCACAATAAGGAAAAATGGGTTATCTACAACAACAAAAACCATTGTCATTGTAATTCCTATTGTGTGTTGTTTGCTTCTCATTTCTTGTCTGGCATACAAGTGTATTCCAAAACAGAACTCGAGAAAATTGCCTGGGCGTAATGCATCGTGGGGAGATCAGTTGTTAAAGATATCATATGCAGAGTTAGTTAATGCAACAGATAGGTTTTCATCTGCAAATCTGATTGGTTCTGGAGGATCTAGTACTGTATACAAAGGATTTCTTCAACACAAGAACACTGAAGTTGCTGTCAAAATATTTAACCAACAACTCCAAGGAGCCTTGAAGAGTTTTATGGCAGAATGCAAATTCTTGAGAGGTATACGACATCGTAATCTTGTGAGAATATTAACATCTTGCTCAAGTATAGATTTCAATGGTAATGAATTCAGAGCACTAGTTTATGAGTACATGCCTAATGGAAGTCTCGAGACATGGCTTCATACAGATGGAAGTCCAGATTCAAGGCAAGGGGAATTGAGCTTATGGCGGAGGCTGAACATAGCCATGGACATTGCCTCGGCACTCGATTATCTCCATAATAATACAAAGGCACCAATTATTCACTGTGATTTGAAACCTGGTAATGTCCTTCTTGACAGTGACATGACTGCCCATGTAACTGACTTCGGAATAGCAAGATTTCTCGTAACGATGGGTGAAACAAGCACTGTTGGAATAAATGGCTCCATTGGATACATTGCTCCAGGTAAAAAGTTAGTTATAAAGTTTAAGAGTTAAAACCCTGGCTCCGTTGAATTGTTATTTTTTTATTGATTTTTGTACAGTGAAATACTGAATTATTAGATGTTCCATACTGAATTATCATATGTTCCATTGAATTATTGATTTCTCTAGTAAACTATACTAATTGAATTATACTATTACATCTGGTGCACGAATTCTTTTATTTATTGAAATTTATTTTTATCTGCCAATGATTTGCAGAGTGTGGGATGGGGAGCCAAACATCCACACTATGGGATGTATACAGTTATGGAGTTCTTCTACTAGAGGTGTTTACAGGAAAAAGACCAACCGATGAAACTTTTAAAGATGGCGTGAACCTTCATAACTATGTGGAAGCATCCTTTCCCGATAGAGTCATGCAAGTCATTGATCCAAAGCTGCTCCTACATGAGAAAGGTAATCAAATAAGGGAGAGCATTTACACCACCCTAATATCAATTATGAGGATAGCACTGGTCTGTTCCAAGGAATCGCAAGGAGAAAGAATGCAGATGCAAGATGTCGTCAAGCAACTGCATGGTGTTAAAGACGCCTTAGTTAAGGTTCAAGACAGTGGGGAGATCTGATCCCAGAGAAATGGGATTGAAGAAGTGAATTTTGTAACTCACTGTACTAAGTATCTTTCGAATATGAACTACAGATGAGTGTTAATGTTGCTCTGTTCTCGCTCATTCTAAGAATATTTGATTGATTTCATTTCAACCGATGTTTCTTTACTAATCAAAACATGATTGAGCTCTCATTTCTTGTCGATTCAAAATCAAAATATTCAGTGATGATATTTATTTCATGGAGAACTATTGGAATGGATGAGAGAACAATTGCAAGATCCATTGGAAAGTTAATATCAAGAAACAACAAAAAACTGACTCCCACTTTGGGATTGATAGCTCATAACCTTTCACCATTTATCATCTATTCTTAAAATGTAAAATTATTGACTGTTTGATAGCTCTATGCCATCACATCCACGATTATGTGTACAGCTTATTATATTTCTCGACAAACTACATGAAGAGTAGTGACAATTCGTTTTTGAAATTTTTTTTACAGTGATTCCCATCTAATTTACTTGTGGCTATTTGAATAATCACGAATCAATGCATAGACCGAACGAGTATTAATTACTATGTAGATTGTGCAACTTGAATTCTTTCTGCCCATTTAATTAGCTCTATCAAAGGTTGCTAAGTTCTGTTAGAAAACATAGGAAGTCCTCTTTTAGTACTTGTAACGTGTTAAATGTCTTAATTTGTCAACTCATTATAGATATGATCATATAAATCAGGCTTTCTTTATACAACCTGTTTCAATGCTACACCAAATGTATTCATTTGTTATTATGTCTCGTAAAATATTTCCATTCATTTGTCTGATGAACCTCATCTCGGCTACATATATTTCATCGTCAAGTTGTACTTAATTGCGTTGCAATAGATATTGTAAAACAAACAAAACTCGTTGTGTAGATGTGCTACGAAGTTTTTTCTTGAAAATCAGTGTCTTTTTTTTTTTTAAACAAACGGTAATTAAGACTATTCCCTCGAAACTGCACCATGACATAGTTAAAAAAAAAGTGTGCTATTAGTTCTAGAAGTGCACTCCGTATCATTAGTCGGGCATTAATAAGCAAAGGCTAGCCTTATTTTTGCAAAGAACGTAAATCTGGTATGTAAAGAGATTATTTTCCTGAACATGTTATGCAATGAATGATCTCCACCCATAGAATCAACAGTGAGGCAATATCGGAAGAAGATAGACAAATATACATACTTGTTCGATTGAGAAGGGGGTGCCAGAGCTTGGGACGATGTTGAGATTGTGTTAACAGATCGACCGGCAACTAATTAATCGACGCTTCGAACGCAGGAGGAGGGAGCATGGAGCAAGAGATTTTTAGAACGTACACGTGTTATTATTGTGGTCTTCAATTATTATAGTTCTTAATCAATTATCATGGTGTAGTTGATCAAAAGAAGTGAAACTTCTATTTTTTTTTCTGGTTCGAATCTCACAAACTATAAGGAAAAAATACATGCATACCGATATCAAAAAAATTATTATAGCTCTTGGAAATGTTACATTCGTGATATTATTATCATTGGCCTCCTCCTCCTTGAGTAGGGTTTAGGAGGTCAGCTGAAGGAGAATTATGACCAGGAGGAGGCTAACCCGAGCATACCGGAACCAAGAAAATAACCACCACAACCTTTGAAGATGTACCTACCATTGTATATTAGTGCGTATGGCACATTGATCGTCAGGAGATCAGCAGCAGGGCTATATATGTACATTCAGGATGATTGATGATGATGTGGGACGTATCTCTATATATCATGAATCCCGACGTCTACCACAGTCCACTATTTCGGACTTGGACCACGTCGATCTACAGCCAGGAGAGATGTGACTTACTGACCTCATAAATACAATTGAATCCTTCAAAAAGGAAGAATAAACTGTTGGGAGAAAGGAATAGTTTTCATGTTGTCGGCGAATTGAGAGAGAAGTACGTATTGCCACGAGGATAAATAGTTTCGATGACACGAAACCAAAGACGTGACATCTACACGAGACCAAGGTAAACCGTAAACCCTGGGATTTTTGGCAAGTTATATATCACCTTTGTTTTTTAAGGTAAATATCATGCTTATTTTGAAAAATTATTTTTGTAAAGGTTTTAGATAGTGCTTGGAAATATTTTTTTTAACTAATTTATTACGTTAAGTTCTTATTTCGTAGTAAGCATTTCTAAGTGAGCTGGTTTATCAAACTTTTTCAAAAAAGTTGGTTGTAGCCTTTTAGTTTATTTTAAGTTCTTTAGATAATTTTTAGAAAAACTAATGGATGTTAGCTTTTTGAAAAGTTATGAATATTAGTCATAATTTTTTCAATAATATTCTTAGAAATTGATTTTAATTACAACATGAACTAAGACAACGATGGTAGTGGTGGTGGCCGACAACAGCAGTGGTAGTGCTTGACAGCAGCAATGTTAGTGGCCGATGGTAGTGGTGGTGGCTGGTGACGTTGGTGGTGGTCGACCACCGTGGTGGTGGTCGACCACCGTGGCTGACGACAACAGTGGTGGTGGCCGGCAACTATGGTGGTGGTGGCCAACAGCAACGGCAGTGGTGGTCGATGACAACGGTGTTGGGCAGCGATGGTAGTGGTGGTTGACGGTGATGGTAGTGGTGGTTGACGATGATGGTAGTGGTCAACGATGACTGTAATGACGGCTGACAACGATGATTGTGGTCGACAGCGGAAGTGGTGGTGGCCAGTGACGACAGTGGTAGTAGCTAACAACTACGATAGTGGTAATCGACGACGATGGTGGTCGTAGCTAACAACAGTGATGGTGGTGGTTGACGACAGCGATGGTGGTGGTTGACGACAGCTGTAGTAGTGTTTACTGGTAACGACGATGGTCGACGACTGTGGTAGTGGTCGATGACGATGGTTGTGGTAAATGGCAATGGTGGTGGCTGACGGCAACGATGGTGGTGGTTGATGGCGGCAATGTTGGTGGCCGACGGTAGTGGTGGTGGCTGATGACGGTGGTGGTGGTCAACGACAACAGTGGTGATGGTCGACGACAACAGTGGTG
>JAMKQA010248794.1:0-12415 GCA_024699735.1 Posidonia australis | reverse complement strand
TAACACCTTCCTCGTGCGTAACAGGGATCCTTACTCGCATTCTGGTTATTTCGTAGACTTGTCTTTGTTGTTTTTTGCATGATTTTTCATGTATATGGTTTTCCTTGTCTTCTATAATAGATTAGGTGGCGACTCCTTTTATTTTGCTTTTTTCCGACGTGATTTTGCCGTCCGATTTCGCATTCATTTGCGGAATCTCTTCGCCGGCATGGTTACAAAAGCCATCAAATCAAACTTGCTTAACATTCAAATTTCCACTCATAGACCAGAAGGTAGAAATATTTATGTAAAGAAACAACCATAGGAAAAGGTAGATTTTCAAATTTAGTAGCACAATTGCATAAAAAAAAGATAAAATTCTCATACCGACAATACTGCTAAAAGAATAAATATAATGTGCAAGACAAAGCAGAGGTGATCACCAAGACAAAACACAAAGGGTATAAACCAGAGCCAGTAGTCAAAATAGAGACTTTAAAAGAAAAAAGCTTCAACATGATTTGGCATCTCAGTTCTGTATCACACAAATTTTTCAGACATCGGAACCAACCAGACTAATAAAATCAATAGAAAATCTCTGATCACATCGACCAATAAGAGGAATAGGAAGAAAAAAAAACTCAAACTTCTCGACTAAAATTCAACAATGGCCATCATAATCTCCATAAACAAATGGGAACCCAATTGTAAGAAAAAACAAACACATCCAAAACATCCCGATAAAAAATACAGAAATCTTTCCGTCCCTGCATTAACCTCCCATTGCACAGTCGAACCAACCCACCTCAAGAGAAAATTGGCAAGCAACACCAAGGCTTTCCACAAAAGCGAGAAGCAAAGAAAAACCCAAAACAAAACGACAAGCACCAGGCTGAGAAACCAGAGAGGTTGAGGAGAGGCGAACGAGTGAGGCAGAGGAGGAGGAGGTAGAGTTCGGAGGACGCACCGTCGAGGAGGCGCTGCGGAGGTAGTGTAGATGGTCAGAGCACCGTCGAGAAGGCGGAGGAGGACGAGCGATGGACAAGGAGGAAAGGCAGACGACTGAATTTAAGGTAAGAGAGAAAGGGACAAAATGTCCCGCGTCAGGGTATTTTATACCTAAATTAGTGAGGACTTTAACGAGAACATTTCCTCGCTATGTACTTGCAATATGCTCACTAAGTGCTCGCTACATATGTGACTTCCTATCGCTACCCAAGACCTAACGAGGAGATTGCGAGGATATTTCTTCGCTATGTGTTGTTAACTACCCAAACTTAGTTAGGATTATTCCTTGTAATGTCCTTACTAAATCTGGGCAGTAAATAAAATACAATGAATGATATAGAATAATATACCTGCTAAATTAACATTCAAATGTATTCATAAATCTATGAAATTACACATACATTACACATTCATAAATTTTATAAAAGAACATTTTAATTAATTATACAACATAAGGTTTTACACATTTGTTTGTTTACAAAATTAATGATAATACAACACTGACAAGTTCTAATACAAGTCACTTGATATAATACAAGTCAAAACAAAATAATATAGATCGTTTTCTTCGAGAACGAACTTTCTTTCTTTTACCTTTTGAGCGGCGACGACGTATATATCTCTCGTAATTTTCTTCGTCATCACTTGATAAATCAACTTCCTACTCATCCCCATATCTTCTGATTATACAAAACAAACTTAAAATATATTATGATGGATCATGATTATATTATAATGTTGAGTTCAACATAACATTTAATGTATATGAAAAAATTTAAAACTAAATAAAGCTTTACCTTACAAATCGATCCTTCAAAGTATATATTTTATTTCTTATTTCGGCTATGAAATTCTCCTTTATTGTAATCGTCATCTGTGACAACTGAGAAGTGAAGAACTACAGATCTAATGAAGCAGACGCCTGAGATATGGAACGATACTGTCAAGAAGGCATAGAAGAACTAATACAACACTCTTCTGAGTACTATGGATCCAAACCACCTTGGCCTTGCTTTCTTGGTGAACTATCCACGTTCCTTTTCATCGAAACTTGCTTCCAAAGTTTCTTGTTAAAGACTGGGTGTTCATTGACATTATCGTCCCTATATTTTTGTTGGTACAAGAACGTGTATCTATCTTGTATAAATAAACACAATAGGTTAGTTAAAGATAATATAAGATATAAGTGTATATTATTAAAATAACTTTAATTATAGTCATGATTACTTACAAGTACATTCTTCGTACTCGGAGTTGACCAAGTTTGTTCAGACCCACTAGTGTGAGATGTAGTCTACCACTCAATTATTGTAGATTTCTTGCATAATTTAATGACATATAACAATTGAAACATACATTATTAATTTAGAAGACATCCAAGATAAATTATATATTTTAAAAAAATCTCTCAAAAACTACTCTAAGATCACAAACTACACAAGACAAGTTTCTGTTAGTAGAAAACTTGCAACATTGATTACAATCACAAATTACATTAGACTAGTTTAAAAGAAAGAGATGATCATACAATCAACCATCTTAAATTATGAATTATATAAATCTGAAAAAGTTCAGAACTCAACAATCCAGAAGAGGGATTCAACGTACAGCTTACAAAAATAAAAAATGGATGAAAAAGGGATTCAACGTACAGCTTACAAAATCCAGAAGAGGGATATCCTTTCATTACTATTTTGTATGCTTATTACACCAAAATTTTCACTCTAATAGACCATACTTGTAGTAAGCACTGAATACAAAAACTTATTATCAAATCCATATTTAAATTTCCCACTTTGCATATAAAAAAAATTCAGTTTTTGTGACACTTTATATCATACATCAATCCCTCGTGAAGTTATGATAGGATTTGATGGGATTTTGGGGAAAATAATGAATATAATCATGGTTGATTAAACCTGTGGGTAAAGAATGAATGATTGGTGAGGAAATTAGCCATGTTATTTTCCTTTATATTGCATGTATAGAAGCACAGTCAATCTATGTCACTGTATTTAGGATTAAGAGGTGAACTTCCATGTGATAAAGAGCAGGATTTTAACTCCTATTCTCTTTCAGCAATTACCGTCTCTAAAGAAACTCAAATGGCTTCTTTTGAGCCTTTTTTTTTTATCTGTAACTTTCTGGTTCAGCAAAATGATCTCAAAATCGAAACCTCTTGTCTTTCTTTCTCGTTGTATTTAGCATGAGCACAACAATCTAGCATTCCTCTTACTGGTCTAGAGCGGATTTTGGACTCAAAAGCATTGTAGGAGCAAAGACAAACTCTCTGTTGGGTACCTCTGTGATTGCTTGTTCTTGCATGTAAAAAAACTTTATAAAAGAAATCCAGTTACGTCTGGATTTTGGGTGTCTAGTTTTCCTTTTTATCCCAAGATGGTGTTTCAGGACACAGCATAGTGCAGTGATATCACATATCTACCTTCTATTTGCACAAAACATATGCATATACCTTTCTTAGAACACTGTACAATATGAAGCAAAGCAAAGCATGCAGAAATTAGCTTATATTAAGCAGGCAACTGAAGACTACCAACTTTGCAAGGAAATTCAACAAATATAGTGTGACTTATGGATTGATAATTAAATTTGTAGTAAGATATGATCTAGAATGGAAAGCTGAAGGGTATTTATTCCTCTCTTCAGAATAAAGAGATTATGTGCATGCACAACCTGTAGTTTCATGCATAGTTCGCTAGTCTTCGCTTAGGAAAAAATTGGTCTATCCTGTGTGCAAGTTTGTGTGGATTTATCAGTCAAAACCAATATAGGATGCACCTGAAAACAACTTGCCCTCAAGTTTTCAGCCTTGTCACAATGAATTGGAGCTTTTATAGCCTTTCTAGTTGATTGCTTATATGCATCCATTCTTAATACATAAAAAATAAATTGATTTTTTATCTTTGTATCAAAATGAAAATCTAGAGAATATATAGATATATATATAAGAGAGATCGTAGAAATTAAGTAAAGACATTTTTCATTATGCCCCTCTCGATTTCAGTGAAATTAAATAGCAAATGTAGTACTTGGGAGAGATTGGTTATTTATAAGACTTATCTTGTTTAGGTGAATATCATCCAAGTAAATCTTACGTTGTCCTAGATTTCATTTACTTAAATTATTTCATGTAAAAGGGTTTATTGCGCCCTACCTTTGCCTATGGTAAGTTGACTGGTTGATTGTGTTAGTTAAATTGAAGTCTTACCTGAGGGCCAGATGAAGTTGGTAAAAGAGTGGCAACACATGGGTGTTCTCAAGGTTCAAGAGGTTTGTCACTCACCACATCCATGTCTAGCATCAGAGCATGGTCCACTAGGGCATGTCCCTCACAAACATATGAAGTTCAGTGCAAGTTGAGGTTCAATAACTGCTATTCGTCCATCCTCATATCCCTCACAAACAAACAAAATTCCTTTTTTTTGAAACTTCTTTGATGAAAAATTTCAAATCGATATCATCAAAAATATTCTGAAAATGTAACACTAGAACAACATTGGATGGGAAGCAATTCAAAAGCACAAAAGATAGATGAAAAGCAAGTTAAAACTTACCTCTTTTTACCCACAAAGGCAATGAGACACTGCAAAGGCAGAGGAGGCATTGTAAAGGTGGAGGAGGAGATTCGGAGGCACAGGAAACACTGTGACGGCAGAGGAGGCGTTATAAAGGCGTAGGAGGAGGTATGAAGGTGGAGGAGGCACTACAAAGAAGACAGCAGAGATGTAGAGGTGGAGGCAAGTGGAAGACACTAAGGAAGTGGAGGTTGCACTGCAGAGGAGGACGAGGAAGAGCACATTGGTAAGAAGAGACTACGTTGCGGAGGAGGAGGTGAAGGTGGAGGATGCGTTGCGGAGGTGGAGGAGGTGAAGGGAGTGAGAATAAGATAGGAATGGGAAAAAAGAACTATGACTGGATATTTTAGATTTGAAATAGCGAGGATATGTTTTCGCTAAATCTTTGCTAAATATACAACAAGGACATAGCGAGAAAATATCCTCGCTAAATCGTCGTCATAATATTACGATGCCATGTCCTTGTTATGTCCTGATTATAAATTTGCGAAAATATTTCCTCAGTAAGTCATCGTTATATATCATTGTAAAATACAGAATTTCTAGTAGTGGAAATCCTCCTAAGACTTTGGAAATTTCTCAATACTTGACATGACATTTTTTAGTAAGTTTTATGTCTACCTCTTAATGGTTATGACATAAGAATAAAAATTCATAAACTTGTTCAATCATTGACTTGCCCTTAGCCATCTGATACTTCAAAAATTTGGAAACAAAATAGTTTTCTAGAACTTGATCCTCAGTATTATATTTCCGATTTAGAGCATTCCAAAGTACCTTTGCTGTTGAGGAGGAGGTATTGTATACATCAAATAACACGTTGTATAGTGCTGATAGTATACAATAACATGTTAGTTGATAGCTCTCCTATCACTCAATGTTACCTTAATTAACATTCGACTACTCCAAACTTTCAAGTTCTATAACTTTAGACTTATTATTAGACATTTAATTCTTATTAATCAAGGTATTGTAATAGACGTAACATGAGTATCATTTAATTAAACATCTTGAATATAATTAGACCTAATTTAAATCTGATTAATTAAGTATTCAACATAATGTTAACGCGTAATTCTGATTTTCACCCATTAGTATTACATGCGGAATCGGACATGGTCAATTAGAGACCTGTTCTTCATGAAGAACGAGTGTACAGGGCATGTGTAGTTTTGTACGTGTTGTGATTGATTGCTGCAAAATGTGTTTTTCGTGGGTAATTTTTTCTGATGGTTTCCGTATAAAATATCATTGTAATGGTCATTTTTTAACAGAAGCCAAATAGTCTCATGTGTATCCGGATATCAGGTCTAATTGAAAAGAAAACGTATTGCAGATTGGACAACTGGTCCCCCACCATTTTTGATCTATATAACCCTGTCAAAACTAGTCGTGTCTAGCAAATACATTTAATGACAAATACCACCAAAGACAAAGGAAATGAATCTGCCAACCCCAGCAAACCTGATAGTAGCATAGCTACTGCCAACCATATTAGCATCATGTGAGACCCGTACGATTTTGAAGACTAAAGCAGATTAGATTCAACCAGGGCTCTCTTTCAAATGACTGGTAGCAGATGCAGGCAAAAGGATGACTACCATACATTGTTAAACAAGCCTTCCAGCTGTTGCTATGGAGGATGATGAATTGATGATTTTGGCGTTTTCTTATTGTTCTGGTACCATGTAGAAAACACACCGACTAACAAAAGCAACAGCATAGATAGATTTGACGAGTTTCTTCACAAGGGAACTGCACAAGGAAACATTACAAATCCCTATTATTGTTCAGTGCTCCAATCTTTCTTGATGGGTTTGTGTATGTTGTAAGTAAGATTCCATTGAACATCAAAATTTACAAAACGAGTAAAAAGAAAGAAAAGAATCAAGAACTTCAAAGAATCTAAACTGAGGCTGAGAACAGAACCTATATCTACACATCTTTGACAGCCTTCAATCTCTATCCTTCAATGTTTCCATCTCACTCAATCTGCTCGCCGATCAGGTCAAGACCAACCAACAAGAATGAAATTCCTTGGAAGAGCAAGAAGTAGAAATGTATACCCTGCGCGGACAATAGGCTCCGAGCAGCGGCTATTAAGAGCAAGAATGCTAGTGCAAGCTCTTTCCTATAGATCCTGTTGTATTTTTTCTTCTTGGACTCGTTTTGCATTTCCTCCTTTACAAGGGTGTCAAAGTTGGGAGTGGATTCACCACGCAGTGGTTTAGGTGCTTTCTCTGTTAGGGAAATGAGATCACCTTCTGATGAACGTCCAGATTTCTTGGTTACCACCCATTCATAAGCACTACCAAGCTGAAGCAGGCCAGAGACCATAGCATTGAACTTGGTCACAGACATGGTGTTTTCAAAGAGAAGGTAAGGGACAATGAATGGGAAAGATCGGGGTGAAGGGAGGATATTGAGAACGGACATTGTGGCAGGGATATAGCAGACAACCCACGAAGGGAGCTCAGCTTCCGGGACGAACATAGTCATGGGGAGGATAATACAGAAGAGGGTGAAGGAATAGAAAGGTAGCACAAGTTTCCGAAGAAGAAAAAAAAGGAATATTAGGTTTGATTTCTTCCAGAAACCAATCTGCAAACAACAATGAGAAGGCAATTAGGAGAAGGAAATTATTAACCACAACAAATCATAACATAATGCATCTCAAATATAACATGTATTCTTCACAGTGAGTTTTGAGATAAACCTTAAAATTCTTGCATGTAGGAAATTTATAATGATTACATTCAACAGAACAGGCAAAAGAAAAGCCTTTACAACCATTTTTGTTAGTAAATGATAGGAGAAGCTATGACCTAGTGACCTATAAGAATCAAACTGGAATCCATGCACCTTTTATGAGGCCAAACAGAAGGGTAGTTAGATGGTAACCAGAAGAAATGCAACTAGAACATCTTAACATTAATAGCTTTTGCAGCAATAAAATTCTAAGAACACGTTTTATTATTATAGCCAATGGCAGAATACCAATATTTCAGTCTGGTAAAGTGCCACCAACGCAAAAATACATATACACACATTATTAAAAAGTGAAGCTTGTCCACAAGCAAAGCACAAGATATTAAGCATACTTTATACCAATCAGAAGAAAGGGGTCACAACTTAAATGACATAGTGTTCAATTAATATCACAATGTTTGTTTATGTGGGTTTTGGGTACTCGAGAGGGGTGTAGCAGCATCCATTTGAATTTCTAGTTTTCACAAGGTAACATTTAAACTTATAAAAAAAAAACCATAAACCCAATGAGATTCAGAAAATGAAAGAACCTCTTCTCTTTCTTATGTCTAAATCTAGTCTTATTAATTGATACCAACTCATCATAGTATTCCTGATGTTCTCACAAGCTGAATTTATAATTATTTTCCTCCTTTGAAACACGATTTGCATGTAATTCTATAAAATGATGTTGTAATAATAATAACTTCATGGCATACCTTTGAGCGGATGATGGCCGGCAAGCAAAGGCGAAACAATTGCATAGGCCCAGAATGCCACCGGTGTTGCTGCTTCCGGTAAGCCTCGTAAGATTCCGGCAGCTCACATTGGCACTGAACAACATGAATACACTATTGACTAAGATGCAATCGGAAAGATTGGTAGAACAACATGAAAACAATATTGATTAAAATTCTATTGATTGCTCATGGTAGTATAAATAGCAGTGATGGTATTGTTACCTCAACATCATTGAGGAATATGAACTTCCATCCATTAAGATGGGCTCGGACGGCAATGTCCATGTCCTCTACCGTCGTCCTCTCCAACCACCCACCAGCCTCCTCCAAAGCCTTAATTCTCCATACCCCTGCTGTTCCATTGAATCCAAAGAAGTTGAGGAAGATTCCATTGACCTGTTGCTCCACCTCAAAGTGGAAGCACAGGTTAATATTCTGCAGCCTAGTCAGCAAGTTCTCGTCTTTATTCACAAAAGACCATCTTGCTTGAACCAGTCCAAGCTCCTCATTGTCCTGCAACAACAAATTCCATGTCCAGGTTCGGATACACACAATTCACAGTTAAAACAAATGAATTTGCCAACGATTAACTGGTTCTCACCTTGAAATGGGGAATTGTTCGCTTCAGGAAATCTGGTGTCGGCTGGAAATCAGCATCGAAGATGGTAACAAACTCGTAATCCTTGACGTAATCACAACTCATAGCAGACTTGAGGTTGCCTGCCTTGTACCCCTCTCTGAGAACACGGTGGCGGTAGATAATTCGAGCCCCATCCTGCTGCCACTTAAAGACTTCCTCTTTGATAAGTACCTGCGTTAGCGGATCATCGGAGTCATCAAGCACCTGTATCAGAATGTTCGTCCTCGGCCAGTCCAAGTTGCACACCGCCGCAATCGACTGCTGGTAAACCTGCAAATTACTCAACAATATTCAAATTTTAGATAGTAAAAATAATTAAAAGAAAGGAACAACAAACAAGACGAGCTAAACCAAACCAACATGAACAACAACTACAAGACACACACAAACCTCTTTCTCGTTGCACATGGGA
Source organism: Posidonia australis (assembly GCA_024699735.1). Classification (NCBI taxonomy): domain Eukaryota; kingdom Viridiplantae; phylum Streptophyta; class Magnoliopsida; order Alismatales; family Posidoniaceae; genus Posidonia; species Posidonia australis. Next base: position 3,292 of record JAMKQA010248794.1, on the reverse strand, counting down.
ATTTGGACAAGAACCATTGGGTAGTACCCCTTCTCTTCGCCGCCGGACTCCAAGTCTTCGCCTTTCACATTGCGTTTTGGCACGGGCTTGATCCTCCGGAGACGAACATAGAAGCACCCAAGGCAGAGAATCAGCCTGTCGGCGCTCTGTATCAAGAAGAGGACCACACAGACATTGGCGAGGAATTGCAGCGGTGGCGCGAGGTACTCAACCCTCAGCGTGACCCACGACGCGTAGACCCAATCGAACACTCCCCGGAAGCCAAGCGGCGACGAGATCAGCCTCTGGATCTCTGGCGCCACGAAATGCCAGCCCTTGAAGTAGGCGGCTATCTCGAACACCAGCATCACCACCGACAGGAAGAGGAAGGCCTTTATGCACGGGTACAACCTGCGACGCCACCGTGACACTGGCCGGAGGTGCACATCTTCATCGTCCTTCGGCGAGGAGAGAAATAACCCCGTCCTCTTCTGCTCCTCCTCCTCCTCCTCCGTCTCGTCGGCTTCATCCGTTCTCCCCGACGCAACCCTTCTCCGGACGGCGGCAGCGATGCCGACGGCTGCGGAAGCAAGAGACGCGAGGCAGCCAGCGGCCCTATGGGCCTTGAGGAGGAGAACCCATGTCAGCTGCTTGGCGTTCTTCCCCCTGGCACGCTTCCCACCAACGGCGGCGGAGTTGATCCCGACGAAGTCTTCTTCGTCAGGGGAGGAGAGCTCCGAGATCGACCAGTTGGGGTTCTCCATCTTGACGACGACAGGAGTCCCCCTGTGCGTGTCCTTCCCCCACCAATCGAACGATGGCGCCATCACTGCTAGATCAGATCGATCTGACTCCTTATGCTATTTTGGGTACTCGAGATTCGGGTCTATCTCCTCATCCGAGGCCCAAAGGTGGGAGCTTTCTGGGTTCTGGGTGGTGTAAGGCAGTAATGGAGGTGGTAGGAGGGCAATGCAGGTTGGTTTTCGCTGCCCTCTTCTCCTACACCTCCATTACAGAAATGGAGGAAGGAAGAAGATGTGGTGGTGGCGGCCGAGGAAGAGAAGGAGGAGAAGAGAGGGAGGAGAAGTAGAGGAAAGTCCAAAACTTTGGAGGCAAACACGTCAATTACAGCTTGCAGAGCGAAGAGGAGAGGAGAGGAGGGACCCTTTTTCTCCGCAATAAGAAGGCCAGCATCCACGGGATGTAGCAGGAGAACAGCTCAACACGTCTAATGCTTTCTTTCCTATTCTTCTCTCCTTGATCCTTCTTTACTACCACCAGGGAATAGAAAGACAAGAAAAAAAAAAACAAGGGGCGACTTTTTAAATGCAACACAAGTGTAATGAGAAAAATGCCGAACACGAAAGCTCTGAGATTTGAGAACAAGAATACGAATGAGGACAAGGAGGCGGAGAATGGGTTGAGGAGGAGATTAAGGAGTGATTAGTGGGTGCACTGTGTTTATTGATGTGGAATATGGTAGATTCCCTTTTCCTTTCTCTCACTGCTTCGGTTTTTGTTAACGAATGAGGTAGTTTGTTATCTCATCCTACTACATGATGACCTTTTGTGGGTTTCATATATAGTAAAGTACGCAAACTAACACGCGGCTTTTGAGTTCTTGAGATGTGGGAGACAGTAATATGTGCTGTAATAAATAGGATGAAGATGGAAATCTGTGGGTGTCACGTTCCCGGTCGCCTTCTTTATTTATCTGTACAGGGAGATCGGATTTACATCTGCCAGATTTTTATTACTATTATTATTGTGCTTGTAATAGTAAACAATCAACAGCATGTTGTTTACCTACTTACCTATACTTCCAAGGCACGCAAGAGCAGGTACGTATGAGGTTTTAAATATTGATTTTATGTGGTAAGTTGAAAAATAGATACGTAACAGTAGAATATCTGTATGTTGAAAATATAATAATAATAATTTATATTTATTTAAAAAACTTCTATATCAATAGAGCGAAACAAGGAGCAGGAAGTTGGGCGCAAATCATGAGAAAGGAAAAGGTGTGACCGTTTCTGTTTTTAATAATATCCTTGTTATTAGAATCGAATCGTGTAGACTTAGCGAAAGGGTGGATCATGGATGCCAATGGTGGAGAGCAGAAAGTGCAGTATAGCTCGAAGACCACACCGTAGTTTCCGTGGGGTGGGGGGGGGTGGTGTTCAAAGACCAATTCCTAAGCGTATCTAATCTCCATCCCAACTAACCATACCACCCATGCCATGACAATGTCAACGACACTAGTTACGACTTGGCTTCATCAACTTGAAAAAATCGCATTTCTTCGTTTTACACCTCAGAAGGAGAAAAACAGATATCTGTTTCCACCTCCAAGATTTTACCCGCTAACCTCTTTTCCATGTCGTTGTTGATTGTACGTGGAAGACGACATCAGAGTAAACAAATTCAACCATCAAAGTGTAATATAACAATACGAGAATTTTCAAATGTGGATGGTGTTTTCAGCAACACGAGAATTTTCAACTACTGGTTGTTAACTTGTAGTTAAAAACTCAAAAGAAAATTAATAAATAATCAAAACATGAACCCCTCTCCTATATGTGGGGAGAGTGTCCAGATAGGGTTAGACATGGAATTCAAACCGGGTCGGGCCGGCCCGGCTCATGAAAGAGGCGGCCCGCCTGGGCCTGGGTTGGGCCGGGCCGGCCCGCTGACTAGTCCGGGTCAGGCCACTGTAAAGAACCATGGGCCCGGCACGGCCCATGGCCCGCTTGTAGGCCGGGCCAACGGGCCCATGGGCCGAGCCAGGCCGGGTCAGTCCTACAGGGCCAAAAAAATAATAATAATAATATTAAAAAAAAATTTTAAATACAACAAAAAAAATTACATGTTTACATAAAAAATACAAAATATATTTACATCATTTGTTTTACATTTTTTTTCAATTTTTACATAAAGAATTAATCTTGTGGAGATTCTGTTCTGCCTATCGAAGTTGATGTCGCATCATCGTCTTCTTCTGATTCAGACTTTAAGTTCAAACCTTCAAAACGACTAAGCGCATCGTACCAATCTTTCAAGCAGACGGAGGCTTCTACAGACTTCTCCGATAATCTACATTTTCTATCATTCAATACTCTTTTTCCTGTAGAAAATGCAGATTCCGATGCCACAGTTGACGTCGGAATCGTTAGTAAATCTTTGACCATTCTTGCAACTATAGGAAACCTAATAGTTGTAGTAGACCACCAATTTAATATATTTAAATTATCTATTTCTAAATCACTAAAAGCAATTGGAGATTCTAAATAATTATCTAATTCATTATTTGTAC
>JAMKQA010248793.1:0-10747 GCA_024699735.1 Posidonia australis | reverse complement strand
GTTAGATATATTTATTTATGTGTTGTTCAACTATTAATGGTTCATGATATTGTTCATGTTATATATTTATTTATGGTTGCATTTTATTCATGATATATGTGTATTGATAGAGAATTGTTTAGCACATTTATTTACAATGTTTTAAGTTTAATTAAAAATTTATTTTTTTCAAAAAAATGAAAATAAGTTGGAGGACCCATTAGACCCAAGACCCAGACCCAGACCCATTATCTTTATAAGTCTGGGTCTAGGTCTGGGTCCTAAATTTAGGACCCGGACCCAGACCCAGACCCAGACCCAGACTCATGAAATAAGATGGGTCTGGGTATAGGTAGACCCGACCCGTTGCCACCCCTACATCCATCCCGTTTTGTCCTGGCATTCATATTAGCATGTTTAGAGTATGATTTAAGTTTAGCGAACAGTCATTTAGCCCATACCAAGCAAATTAGACTAGAAAAACCAAGTTTTTCGGGCGTACAGGGGTGCCTAACACCTTCCCTGTGCGTAATAGAAATCCTTACCCATCCTCTGGTTAGCAGACACCCGACCTTCACATTGGCATCACATGCATTCAATCTTTTGTGATTTTCCTTGTCTTTCCCTTAAAAGACTAGGTGGTGACTCCTTTTCTCTTTTGTTTTATCCGATCTTGCGTCTTCGTCATCTTGGCATGACTGTGATCTCCTCCCTCTAACGCGACTCCGCGCTTGATTCTAGGGTTGGCATAGTCACAGTAAGTAATAGGCAAGCTAGCTGCCTGGCAGTTCAACACTTTACAACTGCGTCTCAAGACAGAGTCTGAAACTCCCACACCAGTTAATGAAGACTTCTGAAAATTAATTTTAAGTCCCGAGCAGGTTTAAAAACAACACAGAATTCTTTTAATGGTGTCATCCGCATATTAAATATTAATAATATTAGGTCCCCCATTAGGAAAAAGGTATCCAAGAAATAAGATTATTGCTTGAAGCTGCAACCAACATTCTGTTAAGAATATGGGCGACTACTATGAATAATAGTGGGGATAAAGGATCCCCTTGACAGAGTCCATTAGTTGCTTTAAAAAAACCTTTTGGTGAGCCATTAATTAATACTGAAAATTTGATTGTGCAAATACACATTTTAACCCAAGAAATCCATTTAGGCCCAAATCCTATACTCGTGAAAGCCTTGAGAAGGAAATCCCAATTAACATTATTAAAAGCCTTTTCAAAGTCCAACTTAAGAATGAAACTTGGTATATTAGTAGTCTGCATGTAATTCAAGGTCTCTTGAGTAATCAAATAACAATCCCCAATGTATCTCCCAGCTAGAAAAGCACACTGAGAGTTGTCTATGATGTCATTAAGGACAGGAGTGAATCTGGTGGCTAAACACTTTGTAATGATCTTATAGAAGCTATTAAGAAGGCTAATTGGTTTAAAAATTTTAATGCATTGCACTCCTTTTTTAGGGATAAGAGCAATGAAAGTCTGATTGATGGGTTTCAGAAATTCTGCATTCCAAGATTCATGAAAGTTTTGAAATAACTCAAAGATATCCTGCTTTAAGATATCCCAGAATTGTTGGAAGAAAACAAGGGGGAATCCATCCAACCTTGTCATTAGAAAGGCTAAAGACACTTCTTTTAATTTCTTTTAAACTGAATGGCACCTCTAATATGTCTGAGTTAATTATTTTTCTAGGGAGTATGAAGTCCCAGTCAAGCTCCCCCCCATCCGATGATAGTTTTTATTAAATAGCTTTGTGAAGTGATTTTCTACTTCATAAGCTATATTGTTATAAGAGATGTAAGGAGAATGTCATTAACCATAAAAGAAGACAAAGTGTTTATTTTCCTGTGACACCTAACCATATTATGGAAAAAGGTTGTATTCAATCCCCCTCTTTGAGTCATTGGATTCTAGATTTTTGTCTTCAATATGTTTCTTGCTCTAATAGGAGGTTATAATGCTCAGATCTGAGACACTTCTTGAGATCCCACATATCCTTATCTAATGGGGATGATTCCGCCATAAAATCAATTTTAGAGATTTAAGACTCAATGGATGCAAGTCTATTTTTTCTTTCCTCCTTAACTGGAATAGTCTAATTCTTAATATGTATCTTAAGATTCTTGAGCCTATGCGCTAAACAAGCAACAAGGGAGGAGAGTGTAGAGGTACCATTGCTTTTTAACTAATATTCTCCCACCATTTCTCTAAAACTAGGAATATGCAACAAGGATTTATAAAATTTAAAAGGAGAGGGCCACCAATCACATGGTTTCGTGTCTAGTATGATTGGTATGTGATCAGATACCACATTTGCTTTCCTAACACACAAAGTGTCTGGAAAGATGGAAGACCAATTACAACTTACAAGAAACCTGTCTAGCTTCACCATTGTGGGTGGAGATTGAAAATTGAACCAAGTATATTCACAATTATTGGGAAGGAAGTCCACTAAATGGTTAGATTCAATAAATTCATTAAAATCAGACATCTGAGTAGTGATACTAACTTTAGAAGTGTGCTCATAGGAGAATCTAACAATATTAAAGTCGCTCCCAATTACCTAATTTTCATTGACATTTTTGCTAAGAAAATCCAATTTAGATAAAAAAAGACAGATTTTAGTCTAAGTTTACAGGGTCCATAAACACTAGTAAGCCACCAAACTAAATCATTATCATGTGATTTAAATTTAATAGATAAGCTATAAGAGGCCTGAATAGTATCAACAGATTTAAATAAGTCATCATTCCATCCTATAAGAATGCCACTAGATGCCCCCAAAGAAGGAAGGCAAGTCCATTGGGAGATTCTACATCCACCCAAGGACCTAAGTGTTGAAGAGGTGAAATCTTCTTTCTTAGTCTCATTGATAATAATAATATCGCATTTGTTTATCCTAATCAGATTTCTAATTGTCCTTTTTTCCCACTATGTCCCAATCCCCTCATATTCCATGCAGCAAAGATCATTAAGAAGTAGGAGATAAACGTAGAGAAGCAAAATTCTTCATCAAAGTGTTATTTTTTCCAAGGTTAATAGGTAATAGCCCCTGATTTACTCTCATTTCATTATAAAATTTCTTAGCTTCAGAAATAGAGTCCAATTTAATGCCAATATTATTGCAAAATAACTGAAATTACTTGTAAGATTCCCAAAGTAGAGCATCATTAACTAAATTACTGTTTGTGTTATTACCAAAGTTACCAGAACTAGAATCAAAACAAGTAATTTCAGTATGAAGAAAGCTAGAGGATATGCATGATTTAGTAGGTCTAAAGTCTGAATTGTACTGATTACTTGGTGCATGCATTAGTGTGGCTAGTTGTGATGATTCCCCAGCTCCAGTTCCAAGATTATCTTCCTCTAGACAATCAAAGATTGTAAGAATCTTCTTGAATTTGGCCAACGTAATGTTTATGGTAGAAATCTCATCTTCCACGTACTTGGTGGTGAATAACTCGAGAAGAAGTAGAGGGTTGTTGAAATTTCCCAGAAACAGAGTTAGAGGGGATAGGGAGGATCCCAGAAGAGTTGGCAGATTGGACAGGGAGAGTTGGGATTGTGCTTGAGTTCCTAGTCGAGACATTATTCCCAGAGCGCAGAGCCTTACCTCTTTTACCACCTCTCCAACCCTTATTAATTTTAAAGGATTTACGATTAGGATTAAGCCCACTAGCAACAGAAGAAGAGGAATTAGAATTTATGGGCCATGGAGGTAGAGAGGCAGAGGATGTAGTGGAAGGAGGGTGACAAATGTCCTAACTGTGTCGGAACTTAACAGGATATATAATTCTACTAAATGCAAAAAATTTTGTATCAGAGATTTCCAATCCAGGGCGAACAAGAATTCAAATTCTGATATATCCTAAGAACTTATATCTGTCAATGGTGATGTCTACTTCTAATAGGTCAGTGAATTCCGAGACCATAAAACGGAAAACTTCTATGTTCCAAAGATGATGTGGGATTCCTTTCATCCTAACCAAACTCCTTCTTCCCTGATTGTGAAGATTCCATTTGAATCTACAGACTAAGGGATAATCTAACATATATAATGTTAATATATATAATCTAAGCATCTAACATATATAATGGTACCATGTAATGTAATATATTACATATATTAATATTAGATTTAAATATTATATATATATATATATATAATTAAATCAAATCAAAGGAACTCCAAAATCAAATTATGTGGGTTGATTTGGTGGCATTTCAAATAAATTAAGTCATTGAATTTGAAAAATCAAGTCAAATCATTAAAATTGGGTCGATTTAGTTCGTTAACCGGTTTGACCGGTTGGATGCGCACCGGTAGTAACAAGGAGCAGACAAATTAGAAAAGAGTGCCCTTCATCTACCACGGGCGACAAGAAGCATCTGTTCATTCCCGTTTCCTCTCCTCTTCCTCAGGAGCAATCCGGCGGCTGCAACTCCTCGATCCCTTCCTCTCTCGGCTAAATCAAGGTTGGATTCATTCTCTCCATGTCCATTTTCCCGTTTTTCAGGGGGAAAAAACTGGTTTTTCTTGGGTTTTTTTGGTTGGATCTCGAGGTTCTTCCGAGCAACAGGGAATTCACTGTCGCTGCTTAGTTCTATGTCTCTTCTGGCTCTTTGATCGTTTTCTGGTTCTGATTCATTGGCAAAGTGTAGATACAATGTTTGATTGTTTGATGTGTAAATGATATTTTGTTTTGTTTTTTAAAACTTTGCTGAAACTTTTTGGTGTGATTTGGTCGACAGGAAAGGGATATGTTGGGGGCTATAAGGAGGAAAGCGGGCTCCGCAATTGGCTGTGCATCGGTATGTGGAGGAAATGGTTGTATTTCTTTGTTTTCTGTGAGCGCAGGGTTGCTTGGATATGTAATGGTGCTGTTCTGTTCTTGCTGCAGAATCTAGACAAGTCTTTTTGGAGAGTACGGCATTCGTTGGCTGTTCTACCTAGGAATTATTCCACTGCTACAAAGGAGGTGCTAGTCGCAAACTAGAATACTCTTCGTACGATTTTTAATTAAATGTGTCAGTACTTACACTGCTGATATTGGGATATGAGCTTTGAAATGAACCAAAATGTGGTTAAGTTATGACAGCTGTCATGACGTTGTGCAGTGGATTGGAGCTGCTTTTCTCATCCACTCTGGCAGCTAGCTTTATATAAATTCACTAGTTTTACTGAATAGGTAACGAAGTTCTGATGGTGCTCACTCAGGAACTTTGTACTTACTTTTGAAGTTGGACACAATTGATAAAGAGAAACCTGACTGATTGGTTGTTTTTTCCATTTTCTTTGTTCCATTGCATATCCAATGTTGTCATTTGTTATTTGAGACTGGATGACTCCTGACTGTGTGTTTAAATACAATTGTTTCATAAATTAATTTGCTACAGATGATGGTGCGGGATGCTTTAAACTCCGCACTGGATGAGGAACTGTCTGCCGATTCAAGAGTTGTGCTGATGGGCGAAGAGGTAGTGTCCCGAAGTTTAAGTTTACCGTGCTTGCTGCTTCTTGATTTGAACTAATCTTTCATTCCTTTTGGGCTTCAGGTTGGGGAATATCAAGGTGCATACAAGGTTTGTGATGAGCAATTATGAACTCTGTTGTTGTGCTTCTTGACAGTCTCCAATGTATTCACTTTTCCTCATATCTACATTTGCTTTTCCAATGATCTCTTTTATAGATCTCAAAAGGGCTTCTAGACAAATATGGGCCTGAGAGAGTTCTTGATACTCCAATCACAGAGGTTTCTCTCTACTCGTACTTGATTTGCATCCGTTTCTCATTAAAGCTTTGTTAGTTGACTAAGTCCTGTTTTTTCTTTTTTATTTGATTTAAGATTGCTCATTTTTCTTGGAATTCCACTTGGTACATCTTGACAGGCTGGTTTTGCTGGAATTGGTGTTGGCGCAGCCTACCATGGTCTACGACCTGTCGTAGAATTTATGACATTTAACTTCTCGATGCAGGTTAAAGTGTTTTGCTTCATTTGTCAAATGCATATTAGTGTCTGAAATTATTGTAGTCACTAGTCATCTCTTTATGTATGGTTATTAGTTCATCATACTTCATCTGCTGGAGGATTGATGTTTCTTCATCCTGGTCTTACTTTTGTGGATCATAGCTTTCCATCTCATGCTGAACATGGATATCACTTTTGAGGTGCTATTATTAATTTTAATACTACAATACTATTAAGATATTCTGGCTTATGGGAAGTTGAATTTATTGAGAGATCTCTTTACTTTGTCTTGCAAGCATCAAACAACATATTAATATGCCATTGGGCAAATGTAAACACATTGACAACTTTTGACAGCCTTATAATGTGGTGATAGCAGACATCTGCGGTAACATTTAGGAAGTAGAACTTTTATATGTGTCATACATGCTGGCTTTTTTTGAAATATTGTATACCTAAGGAACATTTTATATTCCCCTTCAGCAAGGAACAGTAAAAAACAGTATTGCTAACCCTTGCTATGTTTGTTTATGGTTCAGAAATATTGAAATAATAATGAGACGTAACTCTTTGTTAAAATTTTTAAAAATTTAAGGCATAATGTTTATTGTAGATGAGATGCTTCCACAGAGATATGGTGTTGGTAAAAATCAAGATTTAACCAGGTTGAACTGCCAGATGACCTCTGTTGGATTTAATTGGTTACACAATCGGTGATTTTATCACCAGCTTGAACAACTAGTTGAACTGGTTGCAGGACAATGAATTGTTGAGCAAACAATTGATGATTTCGTGCTGATAACTTCACCAATTTGAATCATTGGATGAAGCAGATTAAATATGTTGATGGTGTATACAAATCTGTTATATGTGTGATTTTGTGAAGCACATATATATTCTAAAATATAAAAAAAGAATCTAACGAGGTAAGGCCTCATAAGTATAATCTGAGGTTTGCATTTTTTTCTAGCCACCGGGTTTGACAAAAAAACCAACTTGATGGATTTGCTCTACAATGTCTAAAGTGGCCTCCAAATAAAATCTAGCTGTACATCAACCTTTGCCATCACAATCCCAGAACACACACAATACGTATTTTGAGTGCCTTTGATAACTGATTCGACATTAAGCATTTTGGACTTTAAAGTGAGAAGTTTTTTTAATTAATTTGATATTCAAAGTTTAGGTACTTTAAACAATTTAGTTCTATGGATTGTGAGTTTGGAAATTATATTTGAGGAAAAAAAAGGATTTCAAAATTATCACATTTCCATTACTTTTTGGGAAGTCCATCTGAACGGTTGAATGAAGGAATACACCATGCATTTTTAGGATTTCTCCTTGGTTGGAACCTCTAAGGGGTCTCAATGGCGTGAGTTGAATACCATTGACAATTGTGTGATATAGATTCCTAAGTTAAAAGTGTTGAAACCAATTGATTGTTGATTGTGTGAACGGGTATATTTTGCTGAAAATTATTTATGTATTTAAAACGGTTGATTCAAATATATTGCTGACTTTAAAATGTGTCTTCCCATTTCCTGTCAGACAGTTGGTTAAAGGATGTGGATATTGGTGTGAATGATGCTGAAAGTTGTTTAATAAAGTCTGCGACAATTTTTTTTCCATGTTCAAATAATTGCAAACAAGACATATTGGTGCTATTTGATTTATTGTGTCTCTGAATCTATAAAGTTGTATAACGTCATTTATCTTTCAGGACTTGGGTTTTTTCTTTGTCAATTACATTGTTTTATCAACAGATATTGACAGTCATGTTCCCCTTTGTATCTTCCATGGTCCTTTTTTCAGCTTTTAGATGTAGAGTTGTCACATAATGCATTCCATGAACTTTTTATTATTTTACCACAGGCTATTGATCATATAGTTAATTCAGCAGCAAAGATGAACTATATGTCTGCTGGTGAAATATCCGTGCCAATTGTTTTCAGAGGACCAAATGGTGCTGCGGCTGGAGTTAGCTCTCAACATTCCCAGGTCTGTGCAATCTTTTTTTGTGCCCTTAAATTTTGTATTTGACTCTTCTAAATCGTTTGCACCTTTATGATGTTAAAATATACATCATAGTCAGAACCCAATATATTTGTATTTTATGCTTGTGATTATGCAGTGATAATGTGGTTTATTGTTTATACAGTGATCATGCCTTCTTTCATATTTTCCTCGTGATTATGTATTGTGGTCCAGCAATTCCTCATGAAGTCTATCTTCTTGTGATTATATGTAGTGCTTTCAATCTAATGTTTCAAGCCTCTGATCATGTGGCTTGTTGTTTATACAATGATCATGCTTTCTTTCATATTTTTCTCGTGATTATATATGAGGAGTGCTTTCAATTCCTTCAAAAAAATAGTGCTTTCAGTTTGATGTTTCAAGCCTCTGATTTACATTCACGAACTGCTTTTGTAATTTGAGGTCTATCTTTGCTGTGTCCAAGTAACTTCTTTGGTGTCCTTGCTAAATGCCATTATTTGTGGATAGCATTTGATAAAAAATAATCTGTCTCATATTCGAAATATGTGTAGTGTTATGCATCTTGGTATGGATCGATTCCCGGGCTGAAAGTTCTTTGCCCATATTCTGCTGAGGATGCTCGTGGTTTATTGAAATCAGCAATTAGGGACCCAGACCCTGTTGTTTTCCTGGAAAATGAGCTTCTGTACGTGCTTATTACGATATTCTCGTTTTTCACTTAATCATGTAGATCTGAAGCGTAACCTGAAGGTTGGCATTGGTAACTGTGACTTGAATTTGCAATCAAAATGATGTTTAGGTATGGTGAGTCTTTCCCAGTCTCAGAAGAAGTTATAGACTCCAGTTTCTGCATTCCAATAGGCAAGGCCAAGGTATGGTTTTCCCGACACAGAATGATGCCCAAATTTAAAAAAGGAGCTCTGATTTACACTTTCTAATATTTCCTATTGACAGATTGAACAAAAAGGAAAAGATGTTACTATTGTTGCTTATTCCAAGATGGTTGGATATGCTCTGAAGGTGAAAATTTCCTCCTATTTTCAACATTTTAGGTCTCTATACAAACTTTCAGTTCATTATGGTTTAAATTCGCACTACAGTTGATATTGAGCTACATGTTTCTCTTTTGTATGTCATGAGCTACTCAGTAGTGCGCTTCTAAAGATTGTCTATTGCTACATTTATATTTTCTCCTTAAGGAAAATATTTTCGAGTTTAATGAATCAAGGGCATTGATTGTTCTATAGAGTTTTCATTTTCGAAAATATTTTCGAGTTTAATGAAACAAGGGCATTGATTGTCCTATAGAGTTTTCATTTTCAAAATATGAACTTTTTAATGGAGTTTCTAACAACAACAACAACAACAACATAATGCCTCATCTGATTAATTAAATGAGGTTGCCAACATTTGCCTGTATTTTCAATGACTTTTTTTTAAAGATTTGACAGCATCATTCTTGTTACACCATTTCTAAACATGTAACTTGAAGTTATTTTTCTATGACCATATCTGGAAATCTCTTTTGTTGGGTCCCCATTTTCAGTTTTTCACCAACTTTAACCAACTTAAAGTTTTTCTTTCTAACCATATAAGATGAAGTAGACTCTTTTAGCTCTGAGCTCTTTCAACATGAATTTGGTTTACTCTTCATCATATACATAGGCACACCATGCTTTCATTCACATAGATCTCGACGTTTCCATCTCTCCTACATTGGTTCTGAAGTGATTCTTCATAATTGCACTGTATTTTGCGTACCATTCAATATGGTTGGTCGTATAGATGTTTGCTAAATGTTCCCTTCGCTTCAATTTTTTCATCTATTATTTCACTGTGTTTGTACGGCTGGTATACTCAATGTCTCACCATCCTTCTATGTAATGCATCCGTAGTATACTTTTGACATTACTGGAAATCGATGTTGCCACAATTTTGCTATTCTTTTTGCAAGTCAGTCTTGTTGTTCATAGAGGCATTGGACTTTTCAAATCCAAAAGTTTGAAGCTTCTCTGTTTGTAGTAGTGGTAGAATAGAGAGGTTCCATCTGTTTTGATATTTATCATTTGATATTCTTTTCAACGTTCTCTTGTAACCCATGTCACTATCATGTACTACATTAGTACTTGATCAGATTATTGTTCTTTGGACATCTATGCCAACAGGGATTGTGATGATTCTCCATACCAAAGCTCACTTTGCCTTTTTTATAGACCAACTCTTTTTAATTTTAGGAAATCATATAGGGTTCGGACATTGTTGATTGTTTTTCTATTACTTAGAAGTACACCAATGTTCTCTTTATAGTCCAAAGATGTTCTTGAAGTTATATAAAGTTTTACGAACTTCTTCGATCTTAAATGGATCCACATGGTCAACATTAGATAAATGGTATGAATCATATGATTTCATGATAATGGTGCTGTGCTTTTTTCTGTTTATTCTTATGGTTTTCTGAACTTGTATTTGAAATCCCCTAGGTTTGAGTGCTCTGCCTCTGCTTGATTAGATTCTCTTCCCCAGTTCAGCTGTACATAATTAGTTGATTTCTGATTGTCTCAATATGATTGAAAATGCATGGTTGCGTTCTGGTTCTGTTCTTTGAAATGGTTTTTTTTTTTGGCTACAGGCTGCAGAAATTCTTTCAAAGGAAGGGATTAATGCTGAGGTATGCTCCTTTTTTGAAACATGTAAATATTGTAGCCATCTTCTTCAAGTGTATGATGTTGTTACTTATTTTTCCTCAGGTTATAAATCTTCGTTCAATTAGGCCACTGGATAGAGCTA